>JAQFZX010001460.1:0-29453 GCA_034682405.1 Hydroisotoma schaefferi | reverse complement strand
TAATCCCAAACCCAAAGACTCATCAGAATCTGAACCAGAGCCCCCTTCGTCATCGTTACTACCCTTAGACTTGAGTTTTTCTGAAGACGAAGCCTCCGAATTAGAATCTGAGTCTGGAGAATCTGAGCCAGAGTCTTCTGAAGAATTTTCGGAAGAACTGGAAGGCTCACCCGGTGTCTTCTCAGGCTTAGACGCTTTATTTTTTTTCGCATGTTTTTCTAATCTCTCCCTTTTATCCATGTTCCCAGCCGGCTCCTCTTCATGTTGTACTTTTGAAATAAGATTCAAAACAGAACTTAGAGGCAATTGTCTTAAACGATTCGGAATGGCTGGGTTCTTCATCGTAGTATGCTGTAATAAACAATACAATTAAACGAATTACAAGAGGTCGCATCTATTTATAGTCTAATTTAAAAACAGCATATCTCTACACACACATACCAGCGTATAATAACGTTCAGGATGAGAACGAGAAATATGTTTGTTGTAAGTGTACACATTGACATCCCTCCAGCAAAACTCACATGGTTTCGAATCTCGATCGTGAACACGAACAACGTGATGTATGAGCTTTGACTCAGAGGGATATGAGAAAGTGCAGATTTTGCAGTAGAACTCGCCCACAGAGCCAGTCGTATACGACGTCATCTGTAGAAACAAATGAAACAGTTAATACAGAACTTAACGTCATGATTGTTATTGCTATTAATTTGCATTCCATACACCTAAAAAGGCAACCACTTTTATCGAAATCTTTTATTTTACATTTATAAGTTTTACCTGCATCGTTTTCTTTTTCCTTTCAGCCAATGCCTCTTCTGGATGATCTGTATTAACATGTCGACGTGTCAGTATTTCACTCGGAAACGTCAAACCACAATATTTACAACACTTGTTGTAATTATCAGGTCTGCCTTCTTTGACGATGCCTTGGTGTACAGATTTAACGTGGTTACGAAGTGTTTCAGACCGAGGATAGTTCGCTGGACACTTAGGACACTTAAACCGCCGCCAGGTTTGACAGTGCTGGATCCTTACATGACGCGCAAGGACATTTTTCGAGGATACTTTTATATTGCAAATCCCACAAACCCTTCTACTGCCCTCTTCAAAGTTCTCCGGGTGGACGTTTTCAATGTGAACAAACAGTAAATGTTGACTTTGGAATTTGTCTTTACAAACAAAGCAAGTCCATTCTTGCAGTGGTTGTTCGGGTACGGGGGCATGTTTTGGTATTTCTGGTGGTGGTACTAACAAACAGTACTCTTTGTGCATTATCATAACGTGTTTTTTCCTTTCAAGTTTGGTTTCAAAACATTTATCGCATTGATCACACTTGAGTTTTTCTTGCAAAATACTCAAATGAGTTCTGACAATATGTTGTCTTCGAATGTTTATAGTTGAATATTTCTTATGGCAAACTCCACAAATTAGGGAAAACTCTTCTCGTTTTTCTGGATGGTGATTTATTTGATGGTGATCCAGTTCTTTGCCCAAGCGGAATGTCTCCGAGCAAATGTAACACGTGAAGGTTACCTTGCGTGTTATTTTACCTCGGATTATTATCGGATCTTCATAAGGAACATCATGCTCTTGTATTTTCTCTGGGATGAATCCTAAGTCTGCTGGAACTGGAACAGCTGCTGTTTTCGGATTTTGGTTTCGAATCGAAGGGTTATCTAGTACAGCTTGACAAAGCTCGGATGCTAGTTTACTGATCTCCTGTATGAAAATTTGTTTTACTTCCATTCATCTGAGAAACTGACTGAGAAACTGAGAAATCTACAAGATACAATCATAATTCACCTGTTCAGCGACATCCAAAGCGTCATAGTTCACTGGGGGTTGGGCCCTGTGCACTTGATAGAAATGCTTTCGAAGTTTGACAACATGTCCAAAATACCCCTTGCAGTACTCACATTTGTAGACATTCTTTTCCCTGACATACTGATACATCTAGAGGAAACCATAAACATTCAATCAAACCTAACATATTAACGGCCAGGATAACCATAATTGTCTTTGTCTCTCTCACCGGACCAAGGTGAGGATGAGCACTCTTCATATGCTCCTCGTGGTCTGCTCTTCTTTTTGAAATATTTCCACAGTAAAAGCAAGGGAGATTATCCACAACTCCTTCGACGCCACGGACTCCGTCCACAATTTTAGGATGATCTTCAGACTTGTGTTGGGACAAGAACTTGGTCGATGAAAAGCAAGAGTCGCACGTATCACAAGTTTGTAAATCTCCATCCTGTAGTAAAATAGAGTCGGTGAACAGGCTCTCCTCGCTTGTGCTTTCAATCTCCATCTTGTTTCGAACAAATATAATTCAAAATGCATTTAAATTCAATTGCAACACTCAAATCAGAAAGTCTTTTATTTCCAGAGAGATTTAATACCTCCGGATGAAACCTCAAAGTATGCTCAACCCTGCTGTCTTGATCCATTTGAAGTATTCCACAAATGTTGCAAAATGAGAAGTCAGGAATGACATGGACGGTTGCGTAATGTTCGGCTAGTCCTACAAGATTTGTTGTCACAAAATTACACTGTGAGCAATAGTTTGACTTTTTATCAGTTTTTCCAACTCTCCAACTCTCGGTATCTTTTTCTTTCGCACCAATTATGCTCTAAAAATCAAACACAAAATTAGTTCGTTCTATACCACCTAGTAAATAAGAAATTAGAGACTAAAAACTGAATTTTAAAAACGTTTCACAAGTCAAAGCTTACAAAGTCAGTCTCTTCATGATGGTGGGTAGAAATGTGAAGATTAAATTGTCCCAGCTGTCTGAACAATTTTTCTTTGGGACAAAAGGGACATCTCATCGGATAGAAAATTGAGGAAAACCATCCGCGTTTTGCGTTGTAATGGGACAACCAAAAGTGTTTGGCCAAGTCTGACCTCTTATCGAACGTGGATGAGCATATTTGACAATTAAACTCACACAGGGCAATATTTCCTTCAGTCTCAGACCTCTTGTCCGTACTGTGATGACGCTTAGTATGCAGGATTAGCTTGTGTTTGGACCTGAACTTTATCTTACATTTTGTACAAGTCACTTCCGCAATTATTACTTTCAGAAACTCTTCCTGATCCGGAGTCATTTTCATCGTTTCAGGGGCAGGAATTCGTCTAAAATTCGGATCAACTTTCGGCCGCCGTGGCTTGAGAACTTTCTTTAATTGGCCGTCCGGATGAACCTCTTTTAAATGTCTTGTAAGGCCGGCTGTTGATGATAGCGTTTTGTTGCATATGGTGCATGTTGCTGGTAGTTCACAATTATAAACCTTTTTCTTAACCCCTTCACCGGACGCTGAAGTACCAACGTTAGTGCTGTTCATCGCATTATTTGGTTTAGTGCTTGTAGTAGGCGGTGTGGTTATGGCTTTAGCCATCTTTACATTCTTTTTCTGAGCTAGCACGGATAATGGTGCCTCTTTTTTAATTTTTGCCTGAGGCCTATCCTTTTGAAAATACGAATCCGCAGGCGAATCGCCCTCCTCTTCATTGCTACTTTCGCTTTCACTATATTCATCCTCGCTTTCCGTTTCCACCTCTTTCTTGAACTGTTTACGGGGTCTTCCTCGTTTCCTTTTCGGTGGAGCCGGCTTCCGCTGAGGGGGTTTCCGTTTTTTAGAACTAACACCCTGGAAACTCTGTGTCGGAGGTTGAGATAGATTTTGAACCGGAAGACCGAGCATAGGTTGCAGTTGGACGGGATTTATGGTTTCAAACGGCTGATCTGCATTTCCAGCAAGGACAAAACTGGGCTGTGTTTCTCGTCCAAATGATGAATCTAATTGATGATGTTCCCTGGTATTGTAGGCTCGAGCAGCAATCTATTAAAATGAATTCCATTGTCTTAAAAGGAAGCTCTAGCTCGCCTCTATTACCGCGGTGTACACATCATACCGTATTTCCCGAAATAATTCCCCTCCCCCAGTATAATGCCCCACTACCTAACCTACCTTTCCATGTTAAAATAAGGAATTTGCCCTATCTTGCAATCTTGCCCATGTTAATAAAATTTCCAATTTTTACTTCAAACTAATAATTCCTCAGGGGTATTATTTCGGGAAATACGGTCTTTTATTTATATAATACCTGTCCCCGAACCTGCTGCAACTGCTGAACCATTTGAAACTCGTTTAGAAAGTTTGCACAGTAATTAAGGGCCGCATTACTAGTGTTTCCACCCGGAGGGGACATTGGGGACGCTGTTCCAGACCCCCCGGGTGACGACTGATAAGCACTGACGTTGTTCGTAGGGACATGGACATGTTGTTGATTGTTGTGGTTTTGTTGATGACCCTGCTGACCTTGACCTTCCGGTTGACCCCAATTATAGTTAAAACTCCCGTGATTTGTGCTGTATTCCATGTCAACTCGGTCTTAATCCTTCAATAAGAACATTCCCTTTAAATGGCGACGTTTGGAGAAATTAAAGTTTCCCAATTTCCATGTTTTTGTTTTTTGACAAACTTCTTCACAAATTTGCATACATTCTATTCCCTCCAAATGGTTGTAAGTTGCAGGGGAATATTGAGTATTTATCTGGCATAAAACGGTTAGCTGAGGATTTACCGTTCCCTAATTCGAATTCCTCACCCATACACCGCGGCTTATATATGAAAAAAAGATGCTTGGAAGAAAGTTTGACATGGTAGAGATACCCCTTATAGCATGCAAAGGATAGGCGTGCGGTGTAATAAACGAGGGCGGCATATGGCCGAGGGTTAGGAGATAGTTAATTGTAATGTAATTCCGACAGTACGCCGCGGCTTATGCAGGAAAAGTGATATATTGAAGCAAGTTTAACATGCAAAGAATAGTATGCGACATAATTAGCCGGGGCGGCCTATAGTCGGGAAACGGTACCAAACGGTTTTATGAAGAAATCCTGTTTTGTTTCAAAAAAATATAAAAAAGGTTCTTAAAGATAGATGAGGAGATTTGATTAAATTAAACGTGTTTTTATTGCATTTATTAGGTCATGATAATTGGCAACAGAGATCAAGCTTGATTGTTATAAGATAAAAAAGTAAAAATAAAAGGTTAACAATTAATATGGCATTTGAAATATGACTCGGTTCAATCCAACAATGTTCACTTTTACTCAAAAGTTGAATAAAAAGTTATACCATTTTGCATTGATTTTTTACAGATTATAACAAATGTACAAATACTATTTTAAGCTTTTCCTTAAAAAATATATCATTATTTCATGTAAATAGATACACATTAAGGTACACAACGCTTGACCTAAGGTTAAACAATAGCTGCATTGGTTTGACAGAACTTGTACGTAAAAAAATAACTTTTCATGCTACATAAACCCCTATTTACTACCTTTGTTCCTAAATTCCTTAATTAATAATAAATTCGCTATATCAACTCCACGTACAAATGACCACCGTACTGAACAACATAAGGATGAAGTGAAAGCGACTAAAGGACGCACTTTGGCTGGTTAAGGCCGAGTTCATGACATTAGCGAAGCTGGTCCCATCCCCGTTATTATTATCACTAAGGTCCCTGAGTAATCTCTCCTCTCCAGGGAACCTTAGTTTAGGTCCCACGACCTTTGACTCGGATAGGACGGAGTAGACGCTGGAAAGCGAGGCACAAATTACGGCCGTGTTACTCGTACTACTTCGCTGACTTCTTTGGCCCCCAAAATCCGACTCAGAGCTACTCTGAGGAAATCCTACGAAGGCTGAATCACCCTGACTAAGAAACTCGTTGGAGAGGGAGGCAGAAAATTCCGTATCGTCGCTAACCCCTTTATTCCCATCCGTCGCTGGGACGGATGAGGAAAGGTCACGCTGTCCAGGGGAAAGGTCACGCTGTCCGGAGGAAAGGTCACGCTCTCCAGAGGATAGCCGCATACGTTTAGAGGACTGATGCCTTATCAGCGTGCCGGATGTTAGAGGGGAGTCGGATGCAGTTGGAGAGTCTGCTAATACGTGTTCCTCTTCACTACTACTTGTTGTAAATGTCTCTGGCTTTGGACAAGAGCTTTTGTAATAACTTGTGGAAGAACTCCTCCCACTGTCACTGTCCGTGGATTTGGGCTTGACCGTGGCCGTTCTAGGACAGCCGTAAAAGCACAGGGGGAGGCCACGGAGACTCTTTGGGTCTGACATGTAAGACTGGGCTAGAGCCTCCGGAAGCTTTATCGCTACTGCTAACGAAGGGATCGGTATTTTGTCGATTACCTAGAAAGAATACAGAATTTTAGATTAAGCTACATAATAGTTTACTTTTCCACGTTTAAAAATGCATCAAGTCCCATTCTTTAGTACCTTTATAATATCAATTGTGGCTAGAATGGATGGAAAGTGGATTTTGACATGGTCACTTTCCACAATGGTTTCAATGTAGACACCCCCAGCGGTTGTGTACCCATCCGAGAACATTCCAGGTACTTCGTCAAACGTTGCTTGGTACGTTTTTCTTTCTGAACATTGGTTATTCTTGATTATCACGGTTACCTGCAAAAGATTTTAAAAAAATCACTTGAGATCCTTGGAACACGCGTGTACTTTCCATCTATTTACGCAGACACAGTTAAAGAACGACTCTTATACTTGAACGCTTATCCAACTTACGAGAGTAGTAGCAGTAACATCCTTAGGAATGGGTGAAAGTCCTCCTTTGTTCGTAATTTGCACAGCAAACTCCGGCGTATCAATAAGGTTCCAAGCACCTGCTAAACTGCAGTAGTTAATATCCGTAAAATTCAACGGCTCGGAAAAGCTCTTGAGATTCGTCAATCCGAAAAGGGCACACCCTGCCGTGGGTGAGTCTGCCGGGTATTTAGGCGCACACCGGTCACCCCCCTGTTGTGACCTTCCCCGGTTTCTACCATGACCGCGCCCACCCCCACTACCGTGATGATGTTCTGCCGAACCCCCATTCTGACCGCTATGACCCCTTCCACTTGTTGTAGAAGGGCTTGAGTTATTCTCAGAACTGGAACCCCGAACGCAGTTTTTCCCCACTCCAACGTTAGCGTTTAGGTCACGGACTAGCTTTTCTAAAACGTGGTAGTTCCTACAACACAAACATCCAAGTTAGCCACAATATTTTAGAAACATTAATACTATAAACTTATATAAAAGCATTTATATTTTTTACTGTTATACTTACAAGACTCCGCGACACCTCTTCGAAGTCTTTTTCATACAATCCTTAAGGTCATGCGAGAAAGAACAAAGGGTAGCCATATCACTGGTATTCTGTTCCTCAAACATCCCCTTCATATTGTTGTAAATCGGGAGGCAGGTCTTGTCAAAATCACAAGTCATTTCCGTGTCCCCTTTTACAACAAACAAAACCTTATCAACCACATGCGATTAAAAATATAAGAAATCGTCCAAACCCCCATCTTAAAATCCTCACTTTCTACACTTTAAATGACAAAATTTCGGAAAAATACCCTTCCTTATAAAATTCTGGGTTAAACCTCAGAAAAAAATTCCAAGTAAATTACCTGGACAGACTCCCAGAAGAACTGCGACAACTGTGACGATAAACTGGACCGAAACGACCTGCATCTTTGCTAGCTTTATTCCCCGTGTAAAAAGTTCACAAGTGGATGTACCAATCTTAGAAACTATTATCCAACCCTTTCTCACGTAGACTTGTCCATTTTCTCAGAATTCGAAACTTCCAACAATCTAATAACTTCTCTTCAGAATCTCTTCGCAAGGTTGGCTTTATTTTTGCATAGACGCGTCAGTTTCTCCACAGTATCTGCAATTCTGCATGCAAACTCCACTCAACTCAACCCTGCCTCGTATAGTAAAAGTAGTAACCTTTTTAGGAGTTAGGAGGATAAACTTATGGCTCTAGCTGTTCCATTAGAGTTAAAACGAGTGATTTATAGGATCATCCAATGTCCAATATTATTTATGCAGACACTCACTCACTTTACTTACTCATCCTGTTATAAAAAAAGTCTATGATAATCTCCTCTGCTGCTGCAAAATATAGTCAATGGAATCTTAACCTCAACCAGTCTTAACTCTTAACTCGTTTCCCCTTCTGTCCATAATGTTAACCCAACTTTAGTAAAGTTGCAGTAAGAAACGGGTCGATGATCCTCCGTTAATGTTAGTTGGACTTTATAAAAGGAACAACTTTACAGATTTTTGCAACTTTTAAGCAAAACTAGACACTTTCGTTGGTTAGTTTGGGTCCTTCTTGTCATTTGCATTTGCATTTGCATGGGATTTCCTTTTTGATTTGTGGATGGATTTCATTTAGTAGTTTTTTCTTCAGTGCTTATTCCATGCATGCAGTTGCGAAAAGTTGATTGGTCTAGCATCTGTAAATGTGACAATTATAAAATGTACAACGAGTTTTTAACAACAGCCTTAAATAAAAACTATTTTCCCTACTTTAGTATTTTATTTCCCATTAAATAGTTAAATTTGTCGGAAAGAGACATTATTTACCATCTACAATGCTAGCTTTATTTACTGATCGTATTCTTCTAAATGTATTATCTAAGTTTTAGTAATTAATAATAATTTCCAGTCATAATACCTCAATTAATACACGGCTGCCCATGGTTTATACATTATAACCAAGTAGCTATGAACGAATCCCTATGCACTTATTCTTATTACACCTTTTCCTATTAACAACTTCTACCAGACTAAACGCAAATCCAAGATAAGCAAACTGAGACGCAGGTTAGCAAGTTCGCAGTCTCTCTGTATGTCTCCTTTTTTAACAATATTTTACTTTGTAGTAGTAGTAGTTGTAATTGTAAACTGTAAAGTTGTAAGTGATTCCTTCCTGGGCTCTATACATGTAATAGCAATATTTCCTACTTGGTTTTAGTATGGAACACTACGTCTGACAAAATGTCTCATTCTCTGACGAAGAAGGTTGCTAATAAAACTAACAGGGGTAAAAAATAGTGCAGAGTTTGCCAGACTGCACGTCTCTGCAACTGTGCGAGTTTTTCACAGATCTATCTAGGCATGCGATTCCTTCCTTCTCGATAATGCAGAATATACTCATACTTCCTACACAAATTCCCTTACTTGTTAAAATATATGTACAAGTCACCAGCTCATTGTAGGGAACTCCCTGGTGAGTTTCACGGAGCGAGCTATTGCTATTACCCGGGGGGGGGGGCAATTACACAGGGGTTTACAGAAATATTCCAATTCAGAGGAAGGATTTTACAGGGTTTTGGATAGACAAGGGTTTTTTATGCGGATAAAACCCAACTAAACCCTGTGCCTAAACCCCTGAAATCTTAAGATCCCACTAATTCACCTCAGTATTAGTCAAATCGTAGTAAATCTGTAAACTAAAGGCTTGCCAACTTTCTCTGAAAGCTTTTCACGCAAATTTCTACCAAGTCAAGGACAGTTTAATAAAAATGTATGAGATTTTTAATCCCTTTTTCCTACACTTTGTTAACATTGTCTATGAACTCTCCATCCATCCCATTAGCCACGGCTATTGTATTACATGACATTATATTATAGCAACTCTGTGGATAATATGAAACCTGCAAAGTAAACTAGAAACTGCTAACTACAAACTACATAATGAAAAAGGATCCGTGTAGATCTCAAGTAGGTGGACAAACTTGTTATTTCATTACTAAGGTTTGCCAAGTGTACAAATATAATATAATCCTATAATATTTATAAGAGTTATAATATAAACCTGCACCACCCAAGCAACCCAGTCCATAATCTCAATTACTCAAAATGTACACTCAATTGCTTGTTCTGGCCAACTCATGATGGGATATCAGAGAGATTTAATCCCTCTTCTCTGCCAAACTAAGCAGACCACATTCAACATTTTAGTCTTTATATCTCCTACAAGATTACATTAAATGTATGACTATTTTGTTATTATTATATCCTCATCAAATACACTCACTCACTCTAGGCACTCCTCTCTACCTTCTGGGAATTTGGTTCGTATTAAACTGGTTGAGAGCTAGTAGTATTCACTATAGGCTCTATTCTCTCTCTAATATTTTCATGTCAGATTGTTAAAATGAGAGAGAGGTCTATGGGTTTGAGTAGCATTGTAAGACGAAGGATTAACAAGACTTTTTTGGACATATTATTAGTTTTTTATATAAGCAAAAAGGGAATTAGAGTTAATTCTTTTATTCCAAATTTTTACAGTAACTTCTAGGTGAATGGGATGTGGAGGAAATTATGTAAAATATGTAATTGAAACTCAAAACCCTGTAAGATGAAGAAATAAGGGTACTTATCTACGGGTGAATAAAACCCTTCTAACTACGATACTCATACGACCTTTAAATCCAAAAATACTCCAGTTCTCTGATGAATTTATGCAGAAACTAATATGCGAACCCTCCCTAACCTAACCCACCAGACAACCTAGCATCATCGCCTGACCTTTAAAGTAATATTATAATCTCCTGGCGTAAATATTATTCCCCCTAGGATAAAGTTTTAAAAGGTATTTATAAAGATAATCAACCGCAGCCGGTCACAATCTGATCTGTATTTTTCTTCAGTTTTTTCCTCAAATAAAAAGTGAACAGAAATTCCTTGGCAAATGATCCAAAGATCTGAGCCAAAGCCAAGATGACATTAGATATTATATGGTAGCAACTGCTAACTAATCTGACACAGGATTAAGATTAAACTTCTCTACCATTTTTATTCAATTAATCTTTCAATATTGGGCCTCAATCAGTCTCCACAGAGGCATTTTCCTAGACGAATTTCAACGGATTAAAAAACCACATTTGCACATCAATTCAACGGACTTTCCTAAGAGTATTGCACTTTGTCCTGTACTTTCTTGTGTGTTAAAGATATTAGAGGAATTTCTAACGTGGGAAAATACCAACAAAAATGATCTGTTAAATCTGACCCAAGCTCGTAATATTAACTCTCAACTATTTTTATTTCATTTCTTACAGTCTTTCTTCTGCATGGATGACCTACTTCTACTCTACTACTACTGTCATGTTTTAGTCATAAAATGTTTAATCCGTCTTATCCGTCTTCCATACAAAACAACAACACTTTAGCACGCAATCTATAATCTTATAATATCTAATAGACCATCAGCAATAATCATAACATCCCTCACAGATTATACCACGTAGAGTAATAAATATATTATTATCTACCAAGTTAAAACGCATTTTTGAGAGTCCAAAAACCCCAAAGATAAAGCGTATGACGGAACATTCCCCCGAATTACTGCCAGATTACATAATTATTAATAAATCTTGGTGGCTTTTAAAATAAATAATGCAATAGGATAATACTCAAAAGAACTTTTATACGATGATCCATGCAAAATTAAACCTGCCTACACCTTGGCTTGACCGTTATTAATCTCTAGTTCTTAATGAAAAATACTAAAAAACATCTACTTAGTGTTGACTTTAATGTCTATAAATACTAATACTCCAATACAAAACCAGTTTAACTTATTGTAGAAGGTTTAACATTTCTAATAAACAATAAACGGGACATAAAAATATATAACCAGATCCAACTCTCAAAAAGCGTAGGTAGATAATGTTGTAAAATCATTCAAGAAATTAAAAAAATATTTTTTTAATAAATTAGAAACTGAAATCTTTAAGTTTATGTAGGTTTAAAACAAAAGTTACTTTTACTTTTTCAACTAAAACCCTCCGAAACAACACCAAATGTGATTTATGCAATTTATTTTTAATCTTTCCATCGTAGAATAGATAATATTGCTCAGCCATTTAAATAATGTCAATTTACCAACCTGTCAATTTAAGCCTGCAGTAGTCCTCATAATTTCTTTAACCACACTGCACTACTGCAATAATAATCATCCCAATTCCTACAGCTTGTTGCTGTTTGTCCTATTATTATTTAGTAAATTCACTTATCCTTCAACATAGACTATCAACAATAATAATAACATCCGTCACAGATAATACGAATGGGTTATCTTCCCTTATCTCCCTTTAGAGCCAAAGTAGTACAAGTAGACACTCTGGCATACAAACCCAACTCAACTGACTCTCCTAAATGTAGTTTACTTTACTCTTTATGGTTTTTATTCCTCAGAGGAAACTCATGATAACTGAGCCTGACTAAAGTTGAGAAACTACTGACTTGTGACTTGACTAAGTAAAAGAGATAAGTTTATTTCCATCCAAATCAGCCCAATTTGTTTTCCACAGAGTTTATGATTCGATAACAACTTTACTACCAAGAATACATACAAACCAACCTATAATATAACTTTACCTATATCTATTCAGTATTTGACAACTGCGAGGATTTTTTAAGCTCCTTATTCCATTCATTTTACCATAATATAATACTCAACCATCACACACACACTTGCCCCTTTTTAAAACTTTATAGTCTTCACCTGTAAAAGGTTTACTTTAGGAAAGAGGCTATTATTATTATTATTATCGCAAAACAAGCAGGTAAAAAGATAGCTCTAATCTTCCCAGTTCCTATGAACTGCTTTCCAAGCGTGTGGAGAGGTTTAGACATTTTTTTGTCACCTGGAAACTACCTGTAGAGGTCTCAAAGTTGGATGAAAGGGTCACTATATTATGGATACATGGTTAATCTTATCTAGGGACAAGTGTGTGTGTGTGCCTATGCCTGTTCTAAGGTGACTTTAAGTCAAGGGCTATCTTATCGGACACATAGGCACGGTTTTTTTCAATTCTACCAAGACACCTGTTCTTTATTACAAATAACAACTTACTACGTTCCTTTTATCATTTACACCTTTCTCTATTCATTAGCAATATTGCTTAAGGAAGTGGAGGAATAATGGATGGGAAATTGTTGTGTAGTAGCCGTTTTTGCACGTGTGCTTCAGCTTTTCAGAGCCTGGAGTATGTAGATATATTATTATAATAATGCGTGTAGGTTGGAAAGCACTTAAAAACCACCTGAAAGCTGGATGGGGTCGATGACTACTAAAATTTTAAGTGTTTTTGGTGGAGATATCACAATAAATGAACACCTGAGTAACTTAAAAATCATGGGAAAGTGCTTCTAAATTGAGATAAATTTTGCTAGACAGCTTGGTGACAACTTGAACAAATTTTTGTCATTTATAGTTCTGTGGAAATATGAAAACTTCCCTGAAAGTAGGGAAGGGATTGATGTAGTATACTTTAGAATTTAATTTAATATAGAAACTTTTTATTAAGAGCATTCAGAAGGAATTTAATAAAGAATACGAAAAATACTTCCAAATTAATTACAGTTCAAAATTTTTGTTTCATCACAGATATAAATAATTGATGATTCATTGGAAGATTTATAATATAATATTGTCAATTAAAACAATAAATTCTAATACAATTTGTTTGAATACAGGGAATATTTATACATTTTTGTTTAGCTATCAATTAACAAAGATTTTTCTTTGCCTTATTTAGTGCAAAAATTCCCCCAAGAAGTAGGCATACGAACAAATCCATTAAATATCAAACAAAATCATGTATTCCTTCACAAATATGTCCCTAGAATTACATGAAAAAGCAAGAATTTAAAATGTATGCCCGATCCCCAGCAATTAACGTCTAATTCTAAAGGAATCCATTACTTCTCAAACTATTTAAAGCCAGAACTCAAAACCAATACCAAAGTTAAGCTTTCCAAAAGATGAATTCCCAATTCTAAAATTCATAAGCCAATTGTCTAAATCCCAAAAGCTGGAAGTCACAGACAGCCTGGGTTTTCGAATCCATCTGCAAAGGATTATCTCCGGTGATGCTTAACATTTATTTATTTAAAAAAAACATCCAATGCTCCTTTCCTTAAGAAAAAGAATCCAAAAATAAAAAGTAGTGACCCTTCCTCCATCCTAAATATATATTTCTTCTACCCTTCTATTGTCAACTTTTCCAATCTCTCCCGTCGTAATACTTAGTTCCTGAAAGGCTTTTGCCTTCTAACTAAAACTAGGCCGTTGTAAACCAAGACCCATCGAAACCAATCATTGTTCCCTGTTCTGGATTCATGTTCTGTTCATTTGTACTTGAATAAAGACGGGACAAGCTTACAAGAAGTGGAAATTGAATAGAGAACCCTTCAAGGGACATTTGTCAAATATCCCGACCAGCCCACGAGGATTTGTCATCCATAACTCCAACTGACGGACATGACAGCATGACCCTTTAGAACAGTCCTTTACCAACTAAACTCTTACTACCTGTCCCCGTATGATATTACTTATTGTAACTACAACTATGGCATGCAAGAGCCCAGCAAGTTGACGAACAAGAAGAGGTTTACAGCATTATATTCTTGCGTTGGTGGACTCTAAGTTCCTATTTATAAGTTTAGTTTAACAACAAAGAGTTCAAAAGGGTCCAAAATCTTGAGGATTCTATGTGGGAAAGGTTCAAGTGCCTATTTATTTTATGCCGTACTTTCCTTCCACTACTTCTCACCCTCATTTCCCTTACACGTGCATCATTATTATTGCTACTTGCTTAGGTTACCAGTAACCACACATCACCGCATAACCCTCATTTACAGCATTTCCCAATAGTAGCTCCTTTTAGATTTATGGTAAATAAAACATCACGAATTTAATTTAATTGTACCCCGAGCCCGAGCTAAACTTTTCTGAAACATGTATTCATTTTGTAGGGTAACTTTTCTGGTTGTCCCAAAAAAAAACAATGGATGAAAGAACCAGCGAGCCACACCTGGTTGGGCTAAATATTTTTATTACATGCACTAAAGTTCTATGTTTTTACAGGAAATAAGGTTTATAATTGTGAGGGAGACATGAGTATTTTAAGAACTGAAGACGTTATATGCATATCTAGAACTCTTGAGGTAATTTAAAATGCATCCAATTTCAATATTGGATTCTATTAACTGGAACAAAAACTAAAATACTCTTTCTCAATTTTGTTGAGGAATGAAATAGATAAAAAGTTATAAGCAGGTGGAAACATTTGTTGCGGTTTTGTTGCGGTTATCCATCTATTAGTAGGATCTTTATGGTTTAACCAAAGTTAATGTATACAAGGCTCATGTAAAAAAAACTTTAATCTAAATTAATGCACATTTGGTTTAGCAAAAGTACTTTCTACCACATATTCTTGACTATGAAAATACTTTACTGTCTTTCTTTAGGTTTAACTAATTATAATTATTTTTCTATTATAAGATACAGCAATTTTGTTCCACCCTGACTTCCTTCCCAATATGCATTTCATAAATGTGTGATAAATTGTAAACGGAATTAAGGAGATGGTGGATTGCAGAGCTTTTTAGATATAAATTATTACAACTTAAACAGTTACTGGTAGATGCAACCATAAAGTTTTTCAAGTTCAAGCTCAAAGTTTACTAAAACTTTGAGGACAGAGACCTTCGTCTAGATGGTAACATAACATTACACCCTTGCTTAAGCATAGATAATTACTAACATTTAATTTCCGCCTTTGCTTGTAACAAACACGCTCCATCTGCGAATACAAGCCCAATAGTTCTTGAAATGAATGACTTATAATAAATTGCACACCCGATCCACCTTTAAAAAGTTGCTTCAAAATCAATTCACCGTTACGAACCCTTTAAAGGGGTTTCAAAGGCTCTAGCTTAACTTTTCAAAATGACCTAAACTGAACTCACATTCACGCTAAAATTTCCCCCGACCTAGGTCATCCGCCCGTGAAAAGTGTTGTTAAATAATCCGTTGAAGGCTAGGTAAGTTAGACCTAATAAACTGTATCCATCGAGAAAGGTATTCTAATACCTCTTGACCTTGTTGAGTCCAATACGCTTGCACGTAAAATAACAATTATTACTATTCTATAAACTAACTAAGCATGGTTAATCGATCATACAACTTTTAGCTGTTCAACTCAGGGAGTTACAGGCTTAGAATAGGAAATACGTATCAACTACTCTAAGGTTTTTAAGAAATATATTTATATAGTGGAATCGTTCGTCATCCTTGAGAAAGCAGATCGGATCCCTGATTTTTACAATCGCTTCACCTTTTAGCAATATAAGGATTTGGTTTTGAGTTATAAGCCATCCCGTAGCAGATCCAACACGGAATTTCCAACTAATTATGATAGTATGACAGAACGCCTCACCGTTTTTGCATCTGAAATCTCATTTGTGATCCAACAACTACCGATGTTCTTATAAATTGTAATTTGATTTGAAGTTAAAAGTCATAAAAACATCCTTGATAGGGATCCTTACTTTTTACTTTCTGCCTAGAGTTATTTACTGCGGGTCTCTCTTTACTCATGCACTACCTCGAGAAATCGCTTCAACTATTTTATTTTTGGAAGGCTTTACTTATGAGGATTTTGTTTCACGAGTTTAACTACCGAATAAATAAATTACAACTTAATGATACAAACATTCTATTCGTTCATATAAATATTCCCAACTGAAGATAAATGTCTTAGACTGGTTGTATTCTTAAAGATCATGAATTTTAATACCGAAAACGTCAAAATATTTAATCGACCACTATCTCTTCTGTCTAATTCTATCCCTGCTATTAACTTTTGTACAGAATATTCGGCTACTTTTGTTATGCTTTACATTCATGTAGATTTTCAATATGTAAAACTAATAAACAAGTTTACTGGAAGAAAGAAGAAGTTTGAGAACATTTTGATGCATAATATAACACAATATCGTCACACAGTCTTCACTAATTAATAATACTACCTACCTAATACTATGTAAGCTTACTTTTCAGAGTTTACCGATAATCATATCTTCTTATATTATTATTAATTATTATGAGTAAATTATCAAACCCTTCAACTTACGAATTAACACTTGCATAAAAATCCTCTTGTTATAGCAGCTCCCCAAAATTGTACATGATCATCCCTTCCGTGCACAAAACAGTTTTCCATAAGATAGAATCCATCTCACTTCCAAACTATTTCATGAACTCTCCACTAATTAATTACATTGAAACAGTTGCAAATAAACAGCGTTTTCGAAACCCCATCCCTTCAGTTAAACTTTTCTTCGTTTCATACTTTAAAAAATTTCAAACTCTGTAATTCTTCTTGCACTGAAAAAACCTCCTTCCTTCCCTTCTTACAAAATCTTTAAAACTGTTTTAAAACGACCCATTCCAAAAGTACATCTACGGTTCTTTCAAACTGTACATATTTCCTTTACAGTTTTTCATGGGAATATATTATATTATTTCTTGTATCCTAAGCCCAGTCCCATGCTGAAGGGACACAATGGAATACAACACAGGCCCATTCTTCTTCAGCCTGTCCAAAGGGTCTTTGAAAACTAAACCCTCGTCAAGTTTTATGAAATCCTCTGCTTACAAACTTCCACCACCTCTACTACCATTACCATTACCATCACCATCCATACTATGTTAAAGTCTGCAAAAGACTCCCAGTTGGTGCTCAAAGTAAAAGTCTCAAGCTTAAGTAAGTAAACCCAGCTATAGAAGGCAAGTTAGTACAGAAAAGGTTCTATTTTTCAATGCATTCTCCAGCCAGCAGCAACAAGCAAGGGTTGGTTAGGTAGTTTTTAAGTTTTATTAAGAGTTGGTCTTCTTGAAGGAATGAAGTGGATCTCCACCTCCTTTACTTACTTACATCCATCCATACTAAACCACACTAACTTGAGCATGAATTTCTTGTTATAACTACTTTATTTATTCCTACACACGGTCACACTACGCTAGCTCACCTCTACTACATACTTTACCTCATGTTTATACTGTTGTAAGGATACGTACGCACTGCGTACTTATTACTTACTTTTGGAGGTATGAAAAGGGTAGAGAATGCTGTAAAGATTTCATTTATTTATGATGATTTCTATGTTAAGTTGCGTTGCAAGGGATACCAACCGGCCAAACAACCAATTCAACCTTACTTCAACCAAGCTTAGCTTTATTAATGTGGCTTAACTTGCTTTCCGTCCTATTACTAACAGTCAGTGCAGCAACCTGCTAGCTATTTATTAGTGGGTTATACACAAGAATAGGATACGGAATCGGGTTCTGGTTGATATAATAATGGAGCAGGGTGTTAAAATACGGGTTAATGTATATAATAGGGAATAAGGGATGATTCAGAGTTGCTTTTACTTATTTTTACAACCCAGTAGTAGTAGAAGTAGTGGTAGTAGGTTGGTAATACTGTAGGTTAGCTATTCAAGGGTTTCTTATCTGGATACCTTTCATTTCCATGATTTCTTGTTATAACAAGGAATTCCCTTTCAAATCCTTAAGGAAAAAAAGTTGTTCGTTTCTTGCTCCTGATTTTTGGTACAGAAGGTATCGAGGCAGTTAGCCTTCCCCGTACGACGGGGTACTATTTCTGTACTTCCGGTTTTAATAAATAATTCCCCCAGATATAGTAAGTAGCATCTCTTCAAAATAAATACATGCAAACCTTAACATTAATCCCGACCTTCCCATGAGCACCAGGTAGCGCAGAGGCTGCAATTAACCTTTTCCTACTAGAAATCCTCAAACTACAAAATTCTTTAAAATTTAAAATTACAATTAACTTAGCAGCATTCAAAGAAACTGGAAACTGGAAGTTTAAGAATTTATTAGCCTTTGGAAAAGTTTTACAAAGTTACAGCTCGAGTCCGGCCATTTTTTAATGTAGATTGCCATTTTTTAATACTATACTTTAGATGGCAGATGGATTAACTCCGGAATACGACTAACAAATTAAATGAAATCGTCTCGTAACCCCAAGAAAGTGGACCTTTATCCCAAATATAGAAAAAAGTAAGGGAAGATAAGCCCTTATAAAAGCCGAGTCTTGAGAATAAGAAGTTGAGTAGGATCTCATTTCATTGTCAAGTCCCATGGAGAGTTGAAGGTGTTTCTTGGCCCAGCAGCAGGCCCTTTTGCTCCGTTACGCTTCAGCTTCATATTCAAAACGCTTCCTTCTCCAACAAACCACTTTCCAGCTCTTTAGCTAGCTTTAGGGGACTCTTATTTCAAATTATTATTTCTTAAACTACAACCAACCTACACAACAACAAACTTTCAAGTGAAGGAAACACAAAACAAATTAAACCTAGCTTTGCCGTAGGAGATTCAAGTCCAATGGAAAATCAACTTTATCATCTTTTAGTTCAAGTTATCTTGGAAATCGTTAATAAATAATAAATAATAGCTAACCATGCCTGAACACTTCAAGCATAAAACCTTTAGGTTGAGAATAGACCGTTTATACTTCATTGAATAGAACAGTATATTTTAGTTAATCTGCGTACCGGAGATTACCTAACTTTGGTCATTTACTCCGAGGACAGGATGCTCCTGAAATGCAGGCGAAACGTCCAGGTTTTTTGGGATAATTTTAAATAATTTGGAAATACTCAACTTATCATTTAATAAAATCTCTGCAGAAAATAAAATATCTGAAAGACAATCCTTGAAAAATACTCCGTCCATGCTCGTTCTTTACTGCTTTGCAATTTTAAACATTTTAAACATTAAATCTTCTCTCTAGACGACTTTTTATTTAAATCAAGTTGCAAAGTGAATAACAAACACTAAAAATCAATTCACGTAGCCAATACCTCGAAATTGCTAGATTATAAAATTGTGTTTAATATAATATCTACACCTTTATGCAATCCTCTTACACATAGAGCTATAGTTAACAACAGTATCTACTACTGCTAATTTTACATTAAATGCATACGTTTATGGATGGCTCCACTCGTTAAAAAAATATCTATTAAAATAGATTGGATAGTTGTAGTGGTAATAATAAATATTTGAAACGTTCCTTGCTGGAAGGGCATGATCGTTCTGTTATTTTTTGTTCTAGCTCTAGCAAGGTTTAAGTTTAGAGATAGATTGGATCCGACTTGGAGTCATGCAGGGCTGGGACTAATTGCTTCATACGGGTAAATTTATGACCCCAACCGAGCAGATTCTTTCTCATTTACATTTATTATTATTATTATTCTTTAGACTTGTTACTACACTAGCGGTCATAAGTACCTGCCTCCTGCCTGTGAAGCTCTTAACGAACCTCTCTCCCTGCATCTTTCTTTCCATGGAGGAGACTTGAATTCTAATTTATTTTACATTCTTACAGACGCTACAAATAAATTCCATTAGGATTTTAGTTAAAAAAACATGCAACAAAATGTGCACTTTACATTTTGATCATTTTATGTTCTTTAGTTGATATTTCGATGTTTTTGAACGTGCGTTTACAAGAATTCACTGGCAATTACCACTGGTATTAAAATAGCATTGCATTTTCATTTTTGATAACTTCACCGAACTTTAGAGCAATATCTTGACTAAAAAAAATTCAGGATCAAAAGATGGGAAGAAACAGCCAAAAAAACTCTGTAAAAAGGCACGGTTTATTTCATTGTTGTAAGCGAAATAAAATAATGAAATAAAATGGAACATGATTCCCATAATTTGCTCCAGCTACTGGGTCAACCCCCTCGTTATATTTAGCCAGACTTTTTATCCCCACCTTGTAGTAAACGGGGCTGTTTAGTTGGGTTTTTCTCTGGTTTAAAATCCCATAAAAATATCGTTTATGCATTAAAGGAAGAAGGGAAAAAACAAAGTTGGTTGGATTGTCATGTTAGGTTGTTGGTTTCGTGTGTTGAGAGAGTTGAAACTACCATTATTATCAACAGTCAAGATCACACCTTCTTTCTCCAGTTGTTTCCTCCCTCGTAAAAAGTCAATCCTTAATCATTCAACATATACCTCTTTAGCAGGGTACTCTACATTAATAAATGGGGTTTTATGGTCACTAGACACTTAAGGGTTTTAAGGGTTTTCTACCCTTCGTCCTGGGGATGGACATGTTAAGGTTTCCAGAGTCCGAGTTTCGGGTAAATGTAAAGGAATATTAAAGGGTTTACACGGCCAAGCTACGGCTAAACCAATATTTAAGGTTTTTTAAATGTAACCGAGGATTATAAATAGCTGAAAGTATTTTATTTGTACATTTTAAAAGCTTTTACCGTCCGGCTTTTTTAACTATGAAGCATATTAAATTACAAATAATACATTTTAATATCATTTGAGATTTAACCAAGACCTGGGTCAGAATTAGTAGACTTTAAGGTCAAGTCTTTAAATAATCTCCCTCTAAAACCCCTCAAAACCTAAACAGAGAATCGTTTATAAAATATCCCAAGCGTAGCTTTTTGTTCCCTGTTCTTCTAAGTCTTTAGTATTGTCGATTATTGGAATATTCTAAAATTGTATATCTTTATTACAAAATATATATTACACTAACAATCGTACTTATTCAGTAGTAAATAGTAAATGGGATGGTGGAGGGAAGGCAGAGGTAACCCATGTAATGCAGACGTGGAACGTATTACCCTAAGATAATATAATTATAATACGCCACAAAATACAGGATCATACTATTGTTATTCCATTCCAAGATTGGTCATACCTATTCTCTCAAGACCTTAGATGGGAAATTGAGAGTTTATTTTATTTTATTTTCCAACTTGTTAAACCAATGGAACCTGCACGCGAAAGGGAGTTCCACAATAATACTAGTCATTCATTTATTATTATTAAAATCTTAGGGGAAAACACGAGGTTTTACCCAAGTATAGCAAATAAATAAATACAGGGTGGTTAGAACAATCTTTCCGATCTTTATATTTTTACGAGAGACAAACTTTCAAAATCGTCTATATTTTAAGTGAATGCTGGTGAGATTTTAGGATTCTTCTACATCCAATTCCAATATCAAACAAATTGTAGTTTACGATAATAATATCTTCATATCTTTTAAGAATAGTTGAATAATATTCAAAGTCCCTATCCTATACTTGGCTTCCAATAATAACTTCCAATTTAAAAACTAAAAATAACTCTTGCTTTCTCTATCCGTATTGTCAAAGAATTAGAATTTTGGGGGAAAGGCTTCATCCTCCGGTAGTTCCATTGTATACTAAACCATATACATGGTTAATTTTTAACAATACTCTTGCCTTTTGAAACTCTCCTTCAGTCCCCTACGTAGCGTAATCCCCGTATATAGGCCGGGGCTGTATATGTTTACGTACTAAAAAAAGGATGTTTTGAAGCATATTTAACTTGGGAGAGATGCCGCTACATAACATGGGAAGGATAGTGTGCGGCTTAATTAAAGTGTGCGGCATATAAACGGAATTACGGTAATTGGTCTAACTTGTGAAATAACTACGTTATCCATAGACTCAAAGTCGAATAAAATTTAAAATCCGTATCCTATACTTGACTTCTAACTAATGACAATTTAAAAAACTAAAAATAACTCATGCTTTCTCGTACCCTTAAAAATAAGGTTATTAGAGTTGAAACATGAACATTGTACTTCCTGTTCTACTTCCCCTGGGGAATTATTATTATTTACAAGCAAAAAAGGTTGAAAAATTAACTTGCTTAGAGTAGTAGTATTAGAGAATATTTAACTTTTTATCCTTGGAAATGAACTAATTTTATTAATTAATTAATTTGGTTCTTAAAACCGAATTTAGGATGGTTAAGCTGTGAGTTGACAAGCCCGTCAAAACCATTAAACATCAAATGGATATTCCTCCATCCATTATTAAAAACTCACGGGAAAAATAGGCCTGTATACCCGGGTCAACCTCTGCTCTCCCTAAATATTGTTTCCCTTAAATGTAAAATTCAGCTACAATCTCATCAAGATTTAAATTTTATAAATAAATATAAGCAGCCCTGTATGCACTCCAAAAGTTCCATGCAAGATCTTGGCCGGTGGCTCCTAATCTTAATCAGTTTGTTAGTGGTTCTCGTACCTGAACCTTGTAATAAAAAGTACCTTTTAAACTCTACCTTCCCAAATCCCAAACCATCCTTAGCTATCTATCTATACCTCCGTGTACTTGACTTGCACTCCAAGATACTCGAATTAAAAGTAACAGAGATCAAGTCACAAGAACAAGTATTGGATAAAACTTCCAGCATAAAAAATATATCCATCTCTGTACCCTGTACCGTCTTCTTATTGTTATTGTTACCTCAAAAAAGGTTAAAGCGATAACAAAAAAACCCAACCGTGTTTTGTTTTGTTTTTCTAGCAACCCAGAAAAAGCATATCTAATCTTTATAGAACGCTATTAATAAACCCTAAAACCAATTAGTGTATACCTTTTTTATTTCATCCATTCCTTCGTACAATTAATTACACGGTGGCTCAACATTTCTAATCTCTACAACTTTGTAACTTCTTCCAGGACCAACCTGTACAATTTTAATCGTACTTTTTTAACGTTATTTTAATATAAACCTACTACTACTACTACTACTACTACTACTACTACTACTACTACTATTTATGCTACAAATCCAGCATAGGCCCTCTTTACCCAATTAAACCTCTTTCTTCAAACTCCAAAACCCCAAAACCAGTTTACTGCTATATCCATCTATATTTTTAGTAAATATAATAATTAAAAACCTCCATATGGACAACTCTTTCGATTAAAACTCCCTTTATCCACCTCCATTCTCTACATATCTGGTAAATCTACTTGTAGTTGTGTTGCTTTGTACTCTTCGGCCTTCATCTGTCCATCTTGGGACTGGACTTTTATTTTTTAACTTTAAGAAAGGGTTCAATACAACTTTTAACCAACATATTACAGATTACCATTTTTTTTATTACCCTTTGGGCATTTATGCTCACATTTTATTCTTTTTCTTATGCTTCGTCTGCAATGTCAATCAATAATTTACTTGTAATATAATAAATGGGTAACCAAACGCTTCTCATGTTTAATCTGAAATCAGAGAAGGTTTACCTCGAGATTTTTTACTTCCCAGCAACTTGTTCTTTATTCTTATGGATGGCTATTATTGCTGGACTACGCTTTATGAATTTAGATTACATATCAACCAACAAATCCTCTCATCCTATAACATAGCTGGCAACCAAAACAACCAGGATTCCCTTGGTTTTAAATAGGTAGCACAAAATTTACTACAAAATACATTTTATTTCAAATCTCTTATCTTGCAGGGTTTTGATATAAAAAGTCCATCAAAAATCTAATAGATTTGCTTCTATATTTACGTTGATTTTGCTACAAAGACCCTGAGTTCCTCTAAAAGCATAGCTAGCTGTTTCCCGTTAATTCTGTTTCTAGCAGTTCTAATTTGTAATGTAACCAACCGTATGTATTTCCCATTAATTTTGACATAAACGGTTACCTTTTCCATAATACTCTCTGCCCTTTTAAAACAATACAAAGTTCAATATAAATTTACAAATTAACTCGCTCACTACTGAGGCACAACTTTAATGCATAGAAACCCCCTCAAGATTATTAACTTTCCGTTAATTTTGCCCCCACCGAGCTCCTTCCTTCCAACCATAAAGCTGTCGGTTGTAATAAAAATCCATGTTCTATTAATCTGAAACTTGTTCCAGGTGGTTTTTCTATTATTAACACTTGACATGAGCGTTGTCTACATTATTTGGCTTAACCTTATGCATGCGTTGCCCGTATGTTGCTGCCGTTCTTTACGAATGAAATGTTAAATAAATCTTATCTAGTTTCAAGTTTCTAATCTAATCTTGGTTCCCATTATTCACAGACAGTAGACCGTAGAGTCATAAGGAGTTGTAGAACATGTGTAAAGATAAGCTGCGGTTTCATTATTCATCTCCCGATTTCATTTCCCATTACATATTGAGTCTGGTTCGCATTAGCCCTTATCGGGACTCTTTTATAAAAAAAGGTGTCCCAGATTTTTGTAACTTTACCAATATAAACTACATTGAATACTTTTTAAAACCTGTATGTAATTTCTGAGAAATAATATGTATGCTAATTGATGAGTTAACTAAAGCAATTCGAGTAATAAATACATCTAAATACCCAAAATCCTCACCCATATACCGCCCTCGTTAATTATGCCGCATGCCTATCCAATACATGTTGAAAGGGTATCTCTCTCATGTTAAATATGCTTCGCCATACCTTTTTTTCATATATTAGCCGCAGCTTATGGGCGAGGATTTAGGGTATCTGCTTATCATAAGGCAAGTTTGATAATCTTTTAACACAATTCATGAAATATTCTACTAAACTTTTGACATCCGTAGACTCTAAACTTGCTCATTTTGGGATACTTTTCAAACCACAAAATAATAAGCTTTTTTCAACAACCACTTTTATCCCTTTTACTCATCAGTTTTAAAAATTAAATGCATAAGAGATCAATTTTGTATAAACCGTTCCTAATATAAACAAAAATAATGCTGAAATTGTTGAAAAAAGAACTTGTTCAGAAATAAATATTAAGTTCTCTCTCATCCCACGGAAATAATGGCTCTTTTTTTATGAATATTATAATGCATAAAGTCATAAAGTGACCCCATATATCAAAGGTCAAATCCTAATAAAGACAGAAGATGACCTAAAAACCTGACCTTGACCTTCTTCCCTTGTTAAAAACCCCAAACAAACAGTGACAAGGACGTCTTTGTTTTTTAAAAAGGTTGAAATAAAATATTACGAGATGCCCCATTCGGTTCTTTAAATCCGAGCTAATTTCAAAATACTTTTTTATGAGGAAAAACTTGTAAAATTTTGTAAACTATCTATCTTCGTAATTTTTATTTTAAAGTCACGTAATTTAACGGATAAGCAAAACTTAACCCCAATTTCGACAAAAAAAAAAGAGGAAAGTTAGAGTTCAGTTTTGGATTCTTGGAGATTCCGGATTGAATTATTGGGTAAAAAAAAGGTAAAAACTATAAACTTACAATTTAACAAATACTTTTTTAATATTTTTGCAAAACAACTTTTTGCAAAAATTATTTTGCTCTTTTTATTCTTCAATTAATTAAAAAAATATTAAACTTTATTGTCTTCTTCATTCCTTAAAATTCAAATTCATTTTATCCAGTTTTTTAATCGTGAACAAAAGATTCTAAAAAATAATGAAAAGAAACATAAAATAAAATGTTTATTTTGAAAAGAATAACACGGAAATTTTGTGTATTTTGGGATTTTTTCAATTTCGACGACCCACAGCACGAACCCTGTTAGTTTATTGTAAAAAAAAAATGTTAAATGTAAATTAAATTGCATTAAAATTGTAGGGAATAGTAATTCCTCCACTCAACCCGGTTAAAAACTGTTTTCTAATATCGTAATTATTTTAATAAATTGCAGATAGAGTCGCGTGTTTAAGCAGTAGACGACCCCGCACAATATCCGAACTGGATGACCTACCTTCTCACCTTTACGGTGGTGAAAGCGAGGGGAATGCGATGACGTTGAACGGGCTCTTGCTCTTGACCTCCTCAACGCTCAGCCTAAGCTCAAGGTCAAGGGTCAACCTGCTAGGGGCCAAGAAAGCCCTTGACATTTTGGACAAGAAGCGAGTGGCGCTGACCTCTCCCATTCTGTACGTTGTTCAGTGGTCCCCAACCACCACAAATTGTACCAACGATCCAGCCCTCCAACAAGCCAGTCGCCTCAGCTCTCTTATCTACGCCCAGGGGAATGCCCAATGTCCCAAGATCGATATTAGATTTCTGTTCAACGGCGGAGGCTCCAAGGCCCTTCTAGGCCGGCCTAAGGTCCCTATTGACCTTGTCCTTGTTGAAGACTCCCCTTCAAAGGTCAACCTCAGCTCTATTCAGTCATTTGTCAAGGAATGGTTTCCCGTTTCCAAGCCCGATTTCCCCGTAACTTTCCTCAAAGCGGATGAAGCCCTCTTTGAAACTGAAAGTGCCACGATTAAAGTAGAGGAGGAGTCGAAGGTCAGAAAATATGATGTGGTGGCCCTGGGAGGAACTTTTGATAGGATGCACAATGCTCACAAGATTTTGTTGACGGAGGCCGTTCTTAGGTGCAATAGGGAGATTATTGTTGGTGTCACTAGTGATGATATGATTAAATGTAGGAGGTTTTGAAATTAGCAACATTTTCGATTGATTTTTAGAAGAATTGGAAGTATATTGTTTTTTATTGTTTTTTTAACAGCAAAACTACTCTTTGAACTAATTGAGCCATGTGAAGAAAGGATTGATCGAGTGGAAAAGTTCCTCGAGGATGTTGCTCCCCATTTAAAACACCGTGTTGTCCGTATTGAGGATCCCTTTGGTCCAACAGTAACAGAGAAAGAAATTGGCCTTATCGTCGTCAGCACGGAGACAATAAAAGGTGCCGAGAAAATAAATGAAATCCGGCAGGGCAAATCCTATCCTCCCTTAGATGTCCATCACATCATCCTCTTTAATGACGAAGTCAAGGAAAGTGCTCACGAAGAGGATAAAATCAGTTCTAGTAGTCAAAGAATTCGAATTTTGGGGGAAAGGCTTCATCCGCCGGTAGTTATTTTCTCATCAGTCGTTAAACCATTGTAAATGGTTGATTTAACCATACTCTTGACTTTTGAATGTTAATGTTACAGCTTAAGCCTCCTTCAGTTCCCTACTTAATTGGCCTAACGGGTGGAATAGCCAGTGGAAAGTCAACCCTATGCACATATCTAGAGACGCTTGGCCTTCCCACAATAAACTGTGACCACCTGGGTCATGCAGCGTATAAAAAGGGCACACCAGGATTTACAAAATTAGTTGAGACCTTTGGGCCCGAAATACTATCTGCAGATGCAAATGAAATAAACAGAAAGGTGCTTGGAAGTAAGGTTTTCAACAACCCTGCAGAATTGAAGAAACTTACGTCAATCGTTTGGCCAGAGATTCAGAGATTGGCTGAAGAACTTATAAAAAAGTTTTCGGACGAAGGTCACAAAGCAATTGTGCTAGATGCTGCAGTACTTCTTGAAGCGGGTTGGGATAAATTATGCCATGATGTTTGGGTCGTTGTCATTCCAAAAGAGGAGGTGGGAACAAATGAGTAGTGATGGGTTTTTACAGTAATTGTTTGGAGTTTAATAAAAATGTGGGTTTAAAATACTTTCCAGACAATAAAAAGGGTCATAGCGCGAGATGGACTGTCAGCAGAAGACGCAGAGCGACGAGTAGCCGCCCAAGTGAGTAATCATGAACGAGTCAAACGAGCAACTTTTGTCTTTTCATCCCTGTGGGAAATTGAATTTACTCAAAGGCAAGCTGACAAAGCTTGGTTGGACATTAAAGCTATCGCCGATACCCTTTAAGTAAACAGAACAGACAGTCAGTACTAAAGCTTACCGTAACGAATTTATCACACTACCTAAGTAAAAGGGTAGCGCCTATTTCTTTAGGCTTGTGTGTAACTAAACTTACCTAACTAACCGGGTTGTCAACTTTAAGTTGTATCCTTTTGCCAATATTTTATATATTTTAGTCAAATCTTTCCTGTGAAGACCTTGTAGCGTTCCGTACGTTTAACAGTTTTACCCCTTACATGTATTTTTGAACACAATTGTTACAAATTTTAAATCATCATTTGGCCTGTCTTCTTAGCCATGAAGTTCTGTGATATAAGATCCAAAATCCTTACTCTCTGGGAGACGATTGATTAGTGATTTTTAAAATGCTTATTATTCTACATTTTAATTTTAATTTAACCACTGAATGTGAAACGTCGAGATATTACTAGTGTGCATCACATTTCCAGGCAAGACCTGACCTGAATCATACCTTCAGTGTAGTTTTATTACAACGAGAGTAAATAAATATGTGGTCTGAGGCCATAGAAATATATTATTAGCCGTACGTTCCTCTTATGGGTGCTATACTTCTGTGAAGAAATTATACTATAGAAAAGACTAGCTTTTTGGAGAAAAATTGTGTATATTTTTGGTAAGGTATAATTGATTGTGCAATCACAATAATTTTAACCTAGTAATAATAGTCCAGTGCGTTGTGAGCAAATAAAATGTCCTGATGTACTCCACATACAGTGTGCCAAATGGTGAAGCAATCACGTTTATTTCATCTGCTTTTGAGATGGGAATTAGTATAGAAATTAACGTGAGTTTTCACTGTACGGTAAATAGAATGGTGTAGATTTCAACGTCCACGTTGCCCAACGCAAGTGGCAAGTCCCTTTTCGCCATCATAATACTTCATCCGGTATAATTGTAATTCAATTAAGTCCCGTCAACCGCACCTGATTGCCTTGTCTTGTGTTTCTCTGTATCACAATTTCGCAACAGACTCTGGCATTACGACTAATTGCCAATTGCAGTCTCTCAAAGAGTGTCAAAGCGTCTAAAATGGCAATGTACAAACCAACTGCAGGGCTTCTCATCAGGTTTTTTACACGTCGCAGAATAGCGTGATCCAATTATGAATGCATAACAACTACGCAAACATTGACAACTTTGGAGGTGACCTTCTTAATAATTCGTACCCTGTTTTCTGAACTTTAGAAAGAATATAACTAGCACAGGATTAACCTAATGTTAGTTCTAGATGGATCATCGTACAGGGACATACATATAATAAACGAAGTCGTATAAAGATAGAATGAAT
>JAQFZX010001459.1:0-29456 GCA_034682405.1 Hydroisotoma schaefferi | reverse complement strand
AGGGGTGTATATTCGTATATTCCCCAGGTAAAATATTAACATACGAATGCCATAATACTTATTATAAATCCCTATATGTTAAGCTTCACAAACTTCCAAGGGGTTTTGCACATCTTGATGATGTTTCGCATATGAGATAACTCGTTATCGGATTTTTAAACGGGGTTAAAATGCTCTAATGATCTCTAATGCATTGAAGAAACTAGAATATAATCACCTTTTATGAACCTTTTAGCTATACACGATTCAAACCTCGTAAACCTGCGTTTGTGTTTGTAAATCCAAACTTTTCTAATCCATGTTTGCTCCCCGTATTCGAGTACAAAGCCAAGTAAATTATCTCCACTTGCTAATTACTATTTGTCTAAAATTGCTTCAGATAGCAAATAAGTATCTTACCCTTGCCTAGATAGCCACCCCTCCTATATAAAAGTATATTGATGATGCATCGACAAAGAAACACATGCTTCAATTATCTGACTTTGGCCATGATTAGCTTAAAAATATAATTAAGCATGTATAGATTATAAAAACTAGATAGCTAGAGGAGATACTCCATCCAAACCTACAACACCTACTCACATTAACTGGCTATCTTTTCGGAGAATACTGTTGAAAATAAATGAATATCTTGTAGAGAGGTAACAACTAATTAATGTTAATGTAATAGGCATAATGATCCACTAGAGCCGTTCTGTTTTCAACAATATCCGGATCCGACTGACCTTTTCTGGATTTAGAGATTATAATATTTTTATCACCACAAACAACCCAAGAAGAGTGTTGGAGAAGGAGTTGAATTTTTATTTAGCGTTGGACACAAATTAGCTTTAGAGGTTAGCCTCTTCTATGTGGTAGGTTATAGTTTAGAGACCGTTAAACCAACCGGTCTTATCATCTACAAGATACTCTAATATATATTATATTATTCTATGTATAAATAGAAATATAATGGGAAGATGGTGTTCTTTTTGTATAGAGTTGAAAAATATAAGAGCTGGCGGTGTCAACCCTTTGGTTCCCTACTTACTTTAACAATTAGTGTGCTAAAAAATGTTAGAAACGGAGGTTATAGTTGTATCTGTTCTGTATGTCAATTTATTGCATGGCTGAATCTATGCAAAAGTTGTACGTGGGTTGGGGGATGTATCTAGTATTTTTTGGTTGGATAATAATTTGCGAACGTGTGTAATGTGTGGCTTGTCTTTTTAAGGAGAAATGATCTGTCAAAGCTTTAATACAGTCTTTCTTAGCTCTCTATCACGTAGGGAGATTAGGAGGAAGAAGGAAGGAAGAGATGTGGATTTAAATTGTAGTAATTTTGGAAAAATAGTTGAGAAAATGTTCACATATTTGATAGCTTGATGGAGTAGATTCTACGTAGTTACTTACAGTTTTGAGATAAAACGGAAATGGAATTGAGTTATCTTATGTTTGTTTTTATTTCTTTAGTTAATAATTCGCTTCAAGTCTAGAGGAAATGTTAAGTGGGAGTCAAAATAAACTCGACCTTTAGAGATGGTTCCTTTCCTATTTTATTTTCGGGCTGTGCAACACAAATAATCATTTAAGTAAATGTTTAAACCTGGTAGGTATTCTGGTATTCAAAGCCGACTTTGATAAGGATCTCAAACAATCATTTCCTCATTACTTCTTGGAGCTTTTATTTCTTAGCTTTCTTATTTAAATGCAATGCAAATGAAGTCCACACTCAATTTTTGTATTTAATTAACTTGGTTAAGTAAGCAAGTCCAAGTCTACATATAGTATGGTTGACCGGGTCCATAAATATAACGATTGCTGAAAGTCAACGTTTATAATTTTATAGATAGACAAAGACATCCCATCCTACTATTCATGGTGCAGTATAATTGCCCATACTATAATACTCATCGAGTATAAAGCCCCAATTATATGTACAACAAGAGGTAGAAGAGTTAAAAACTGAATTAAAAGTCACAAGTAAGAAAGCAAATCTAACAATTAGCTTATCTTGATCAATTTCTTCTCACATTATAAAATAAAACATTGCCCATTATATAATTATAGTTAAATGGCTGCATTTGTTTATTACTATTATTAAATAACCTCTGCTACCACACTACACTACCAAGCTTACTTAATTTAACATGCATCGTTAGCATAACTTGACTTCTCCCACCCCTACTTCTGTATAAACCAATTTATATTTATTCTATCAATCAATTAAAATTGCAAACTAAAATAATCCATTGCACATGGAATCAACATTTAAGCCGTATTTGCAGCAGTAATAGAGGATTATCAGAAGGGTTTACATTTAAATGTATTAAACCCAGTTAGATATGGGGTTGCTTGTTGATAGTAAATTTATTCGGAGGATGTTTATCCAGTAACGAACAATTAAGTAGTAGTAGTAGTAGCAATAGTAGTAGTAGTAGGAGTAGTAGTAGTAGCAGTAGCAGTAGCAGTAGTAGTAGTAGTAATAGTAGTAGTAGTAGCAGTAGTAGTAGTAGAACCTCTCATAATATCAGACATAACATGAGATCGTGCAGAGAGAATGGTGTCTCATTTTGCTTGCTCAAACTATCATCTACTAAATACTACAACAAATTCCCACTTCCAACACAACAGCATTCAACCTGCATTAGCTAACCGTGCTAATCCCCCAAGTAATATTATTCATGAAGGTATTCCAAGTGGCTATGTAGTTGCTAGTTAGTTTTCTGGTATCAAGTTGGTTGTTAGTGAGGAAGGATAAAAAGTGTTGAGATTCCACTCCAGCCATCCACTTGTTTGCCATTCGTCGTGAGAGAAAGTTCTCCTTGAAGTGTTAAATAGAAAAAGAGACAGGAATAGTTACTACAAACACCTTAAACTGAGAAATAAGGTAGAAAAATACACAAATAACTACCACAGCATTCACGGTATTATCACGGAGTATTAGTAAGCTAAAGCTACACGAATAGAACGGTTTCTCTGTCCTTTAGTAGACGGACAAAGTGTCTCAATTTATTTACCTTGGATTTGATATAATCTTCTATTTCTAACCTAAATCCTATGAAACTCTCTTAGAGTTTTAACCCAAGAGAGTTGAGAGTTTAAGGTGATATTATCAATATAACCATAAATCGGATCCAGTGTGGAGTAACTCTGGTGTAAATCATGGTTTATGTGATTTTATACTTAAACTTTTCCGATTCTCTTAAGCCAGACTTGAGATATTTCAAGTTATCTATCTTCAAGAAGGTGCCGTAGTCTTGGGGGAAATTTAGGAACAAATTAAAATTTAATTTGGAAATATAGAAAAACTATTTCCAAAAGAGGGAAAGAAAGGCTTTCTACATTTGAGACTGATTTATATCAAAGAATTTAAAAGGTAAGATGTCTTTTGATTCATTTGGTGGATGTAAAAATCTTTCATTAAGGTTAGATATAGCTAATAACTTGCAAGGAATTGCACATTTATTCTCCAAAGCCTAAAAGTTCACAACTTGATGCCAAAAATAGTACAAAATTAGATGAAAAACACGAAACTTAGAGTAAGGAAGAGTAGAGGACAGATTAGTTACATTTTTAACGGTGTGCTAGAGATTTCGAATGCACTAAAGTACGTTTTAAGATGCACTAATCTCTAACTTTTTAACGCAAAGTTGTACTACTCATAGTCTAGTCTACAGCTAAATGAATATAATGGATAATGCCAATAATTTATTATTTTTGGAGTGAGTTGAGTTTAAAAAACTAAATAGTTCCTTGAAATCCGAATCAGGTCAGCTAAGACATTAGAAGAAATATAGACGAATGTTCCAAGTTCATTCAAGAAGTTTGAGATTTTTTACACCTCCCTTTGTAGTTGTATGTAACCCAGCCAAGTTAAATCCACTTTTAGTCATTCATCTAACAATACCTTGGTTGTTTCCTTTTGTGCTTTGTGGATTGTATTATTATTTCTTATTTTAAAGCAAGTGTGGGTTGAATTATGTATTGTAATGAGAAACCGTTTAGAAGTCGAGACATTGTTAAAAGTTGTATTAGTAATTACAAATTACAACCTTCTCAAGGTGTTTCATTGACTCAGGCCAACATTTCCCTTCATCTGAATACCAAATTCTGAAGCAATTGGTGTTTTAATTTGGGATTTACTAATTTTAACTTTTTAAACAGGAAGGTACTCCGGCTTATTTGTATTGATAGGGCGGACTAGGTGGTAATTTATAGATAGAGATGAGCAAAATGTTCTATTTTTAAACTGTTTATATCTGTTACTACTTCCGTTGTGCTAAAAGTTAAAGCTTGCCCTTTAATTTACTTTACTGCGACAGGTAGTTCTAGGTATAGTTTACCAAACTATCATTTACATTTACACTAGTCAAAAACCCCTTACTTTATACATGAAACTTATAAATATTATATACTACTGTATATGTATTTATTTTTGCATCATTTCAAACTACAATTAGTCAGTTTCTAACCGGTACAATTGCACATTCATCTTAGCATAAAAATATATTAAATTATAAATCATTCATTCCCTACATATTCCTATTCTATAATAATGGACCTTTTGCAAGGTAAATTATCAAAAACCAACTAAAAACTAAATCGCTTAAATTTTACTATTATTGCAACCGGCTTACTGAATCAATTACTACAACAGTACAGTACAGTACAGTTCTGCACTGAAATATGTAGAACAGACGGGCAAATACTAAGCGAATACGGCCAAGTTTAATAAATCCTGTCTGAAAGTCTGAACCATGATACAAGCAACCTAACCAGTAAATATGTATGCTTCTGTTGAAAAGTGTTCATGCATATTCATAACATTTTCTACAAGAATTACCCACAATACAATACAAGTTCAATGAATAAATCAGAGGTTAATCCCAGCACAACTGATCATGCTACAAAGTAAAAAGTAGATAGATATGTCTCAGGTTGAAAAATATTCAGTAAGGTTATCTCTCCAACCGATTACCACCAAGTTAAGCGGGTTTAACATACACAAAAGGTATTGATTATTACATTAGACGATTTCTCAAACGCCTTAATCCCTTTAGAATGTAAAAACCTCTCTTAATATTATGCAAATTTCGGCACTCTAAAGATTGTGAAGAACACCACAAGAATTTTAAATCCGGGGTGTTTTTGTGTACAACAAAATCCCTGATAATAAGCAGAAAATTACCAGTAATAAGTAAAACAATGGGGTTTCATTTTATGACTGTTCTGTACTGTTGTTGTAGTTTTTTCAATTACATGGAAGACCCCATATTGTCTCGGATATTGTTTTTCTGTGTTTTCCCTTCTTTCGTATTTCTACACGCAAGGTTTTTATCATCCGATCAAAAAAGTAAACATTTCCTAGGTTAATACGCTACGTTACGCAACGCACATGCTATTTTTTTCTCAGCGATCTGAATTCCTAATGAGAGAATAGTAGTCTTGCTCTTGATACAAATCCTGGCTTACTATCTCTTAATAAATTATGCTTACTAGGTACAATCTTACTCTCTGCTTTGAATAGTAAAATTCATTAAAAAGTAGGTAGACAAATAGTAACAGAATGTAGAATGAAAGTAGGAACAATGCTTGTATAATATCCGTCTGGTTGTTTTGGATTATTTGGAGATTTTTATAAAGAAAAACCGCAACAAGATTGATCATCCACTCTAGAGAATTCCCTCTCTAGACGAGGTTAAAAAACAGCCAAGAAAAGTCTCGGATACTTTATAAAAAGCTGAAGATTGAGTGAGGATTAGTTTATGCAAGGATTTGTTCAATACAGGAAGGATTAGCGTGTAAGAAGGGATGTTTGTATGGTTGCTTGGGTTGTCTTGAAAAGTTAAATAGTTAGACTAATGTTAAGTTTTTGCTAAGGATTAATCCCACCCTGTCTAACCAGATCTCTTTCTAAGCTAATCATTTCTTCTCAAGAATCATTTGGAAGAATGCGTCTTTCTTCTGTTATGTTATGTTGTCTTTGGGAATGACATGACATGGACCCCATTGCTTTGGGAGTAGATACATTCGTAAGAAGGTTGTGTGTGCCAAAAAATAATATCTATCGGCCCGATTGAAAGAGGAGTTCCCATAACACGTATTTTAGAATAAAACCGCTAGCTACTACTACTACTACTACTTTCATGCAAGTAGTTATTCATTGATTGATGGTGGTTACTTTAACTGATGGGATGCGATGAGTAGTTGGTTTTGGTTTGATTTTAAGACGGTTTAAGTCACAAACTAGCCACGACAAAGTCCCAGAAACCGAGGTTAATTGAGGAGAGATTTTACAACATTCTTGGTAGCCAGTTTCTCTACCTCTTCTTGGACATTGGGCTTTGTAGAGTTCTGGTTCTTCGTATTCTATAACTTGGGTAATTTGCATATGAGCAGTTGTATGAAGGTCCGTTGGTTTATAATAGTAGTTGGTCTATTTAATTATATTTTAAAATTGACCTTCCAAAACCGTAAATAGTATCCCGGCCTGCAATTAGAGGATGAATGCTGCTAAGTCATCTCTGTAAAAAGATAGGCGATGCTCTCTTAAATTGTAAAATACTTTCCCGATTAAAAACTAAAAGTTATTGAGAGAAAAGGACGGCATATGGTCAACTACTTACCAACAATAAGTAAACTATAACTACTACTACGTTCCTTGCATCAGAAAAACTTAACGGTGTCACCGAAAAGTCTGCACTACTGATTGTCATGTTGTTTGGCTAAACGAAACGTGCATGCATTCGTCCTAGTCTATAAAACTCTAAAAGTATTTGGCTGATGCCTGACTTGAGTAAAGTGAGAGGGTTTAATAATAAATAAAGCAGAAAAATACAAATCCTATTCACTATTTAAATACTTACTTACATATAGGAGGCATAGGTACACACACAAGTTTTGGTCTATAATAATTGTTTTTACTACAATTCAATGCAATGCAATGCATAAATAGTATTCTACTACAAACCGGCAACTTGCACGCGTTAAAATTCAACCAACCAACTAAAAAAATGCTCTATTTATTTCCATTTCTCCGAAGAGAAGATTCATTCATTCTTTAATCTTGAGTTTCTTGAGAATCGACTTAAGTAGCTATTTACTGCACGTTTAGCTATTGTCGAAATAAACATAAATAAAGCTTTCAATAGAGCAACTCAGCTCAAGTAGTTGTTCCGTCCAAGTAATTCTTCTTATAATAAATCTCTAGAAGACATTGGAGTTTAAAACCCTGATTCAATTACTGAACAATTTAAACTATTAAAATAAGCACATCTTTTTGGTAATTTAATTCAAGAGTTAAATACAGTATTCTAGTTTCTTTTCTTTATTTTCTACAATATAATATTCCTCTTCATTTTTATGCTTTCAAGAAATAAATAATGGGATTATTGTCCCATATGCAGATCATATTGTGCATATTATTACTACAACTACCTACTACTACTACTGCTACGATTATTAGTTAAAGTGCTATTCTCAGTCGTCTCGGTCTGGGTCGAGTTCCCTTTATGTAAATTTGATACCTCAACAAGAGTAATGATAAGACATGGATGTAGGACATGGAAAAGTAAAATTTTCAGAACCCAATTCTATTAATCTTAGTCATTATTTTCTAACCATGATGAAAGTATGTATTTATTTCCTACTGAGAATAAGCAGTAGACCATTTTTGAAAAGAATAAAATACTTTATCTGGCTCAGAGAAAAATTGGACTGATACCTTTCACTGTTTTTTATCTGGTTATTTTTCCGTCAGTAACTAACAATCCATCCGAACCTCTCTGCAGTTGACGATGGTAATAAGAGCACAGGAGTAAAATAACCATGTATTCTAAAAATGGAGGGTAGTTAGCTTAAAGTTTTAATAATATAGTATTTCTGAGAGTATGAATAGCAAATATCCTACTCAGCAAGCATATTGTTAATAAAATAATAATAGGAATCCCCATATTGTGCCAACAGGATTTAGGACTAGGTCGGTTTGTGGTTTGGTTGGTTTGGTATGTTTAGCTAGTTCGTAATTTAACAAGACAACATTAAAAAAAACTGTTACTCTTAAACTTTCAATTGTTTAACTAAGGATGAGTAAGTCTAAACTAACAATAGAGGGATAGCAATAGCAGGCTAATTTCATATCATGGAAGGAACTATACACAACCAACCATTTTATATCTTGTTATTTATTCATGTTAAAAATGTCAAGCTGAATGCTGAAACTACACGACTTCTTCCTCTACTTTACCATTGGACATGAAATGTCCCAAAGGTTAGTTAAATAACTGAGGATTAACCAACATGAATATTAGAAGAGGAATGGAGGAAATATCTAGGTTTTTTATCCATTCTTTAAAAGCTTCATTTATTTCTATTCCTTCGCTGACTAAAACAACCACCACTACTACTACTGCATAGTATCATATCAGTCTGACAATTGTAATTAGTCTGTTGGCTGTTTTTGTAAGAAATAGCTGTTCCACTCCAAAAGTTCCAGCTTCGCTTGGCTGGAGTGATTAGTCGACTAGTTATTCTGCTATCTAACCTTCTCATCAGATTTATTCATAATTAATTACTACTACTACTACTACTGCTACAAGCAGTAAATAAATACATGAAAATAAGGGTAGGAAATACTCAAAAGTGGTTATAAAAGGATCAGGGGATCGGTTTACATGGTTCTAGAAGGTCTTTGCAAAACTCGGGAAGTTTATTGTTTATTTCGCATGGAATGTATCCATCCTGAGACAGATTGCAGGTAAATTTTTAAATCTGACCTCACTATCTGTATATTCTTCGGAATATAAAAATGTTCGAAATTATTTAAACGGAGTTTCACCGTTAATATTTCTCACCCATAGGTAGAAAAATATTCAGATCTCTCTAAAAAGTGTAGAACACTCAACTATTCCGAATTTGTAGAGCAAAAATCATCAAAAAACGAAGTTTTATACAATGAATATCACTGACCGTATGAATTGCATTGCATTGGAAGGTTTATTTTGATAGAGAATTATTCCGTAACGTTTCCTGTAAATCTAACTAAATACCGCATTTACTTGTTATAAGATCAGATAAACATGAAAAATTACTTCCAACATTGCTATTTATTTTCTCATGAAACTAGAACTAGCCTCGTACGATATTTTTCCCTCAGAATAATACTTTCTTAATCATTTAAAGCTATTTTATTGAATAGCTATTCTAGCTAGCTCCTTATTCCAGCCTCAATTCCAGTAGTTAAATATTACATTATCAACAACGCAGGCGATATCAAATATATAACTTGTTGTTTATGGGAATTCCAAACTTTTTACCACTTTGTATGCCAGCGGAAGGTTGCCTTACGTTGCACAATTAGTAGACTAAACTTTTCAAACCATTAGAAACAAAATACATGCATATGAAAAATAAAGGAATGGATATGATAAAGAGATGGAATGGAACAATACATAAATTATCGTGGATGGATAGTAGTGGCAAGGAAAGCATAAATTAAACCTAGGCATTTTCTCATTTTATGATGCAACTTTTAAACCAAGACTTTAGCTCAACATTTAGCCAGTATGTTGTTGTTGCAGTTACAACCGAACTAGCTCACGTATTACTGTTTTTATTGGTGGAATAACCGATATTTTTTTACAATGATATGATAGCAATCTTTCCATACTTTAGGAGGCTCTTGCTTGTTTTGTTACGCAAACTGCCAACAACTCAGATTATTTTCGAATTTAATTAGAGATCCTTGACTTGTCGAAACACCTAGCAGTGCAGCGTTTTAAAAAGTAGTCTATTCTATTCTACACGGCAGAAGTCTTATTGTAAGTTAAAGTAGTAAAGTAATCCAATAAATAGCCGGATCTGCCAGCATTTTCCATGAAACACAATACAATTAGGCCCATCATGTAAATAAACAGGGATAAGTCAATAAACAATCCATTCACAGATAACAACAGACAGGCAGTTCCAGGATGTAGTAAGTAAACTGACATAAATCAGGCGAACATGACAATCAGGATCTTTATTGTGTTAAATAATGTAATCCATCCATGAATTCACACCAACCAACCCGTCTCCTTTCCTATCTGATGACCTCCTATTTCATTTTACGATGGGTTTTATTCCTCGGAAATAATTTATTAAAAAACCTTAACCATAGTTAACCTGGCAGTCTGTTTTAACCAGTTTATCCGAGTGAATATCTCCATTAGATCCCATTCTTTATTATTAAAATACTGTAGAACAGTGACAGTCCGTAGCAGATGAATGAACGGACAAGTGTCCTAATTCAATTCCCCCTTCCGTGAAGTTCTCATCAATAAACATCAACTCGACTTCCTCGTTTCTCGGTACATCATTTTCTATTTAACAGCTATTTTTATACGGCCGAATGTTTAATGTTTAGAAGTTAAAGAAGTTAGCTGAGATGGGCAGAACTGTACTGTGACTGTGGTCGCAAATCTTGTAATCGAGTTATAATTTATTAGCGTATCTCATAAAAGATCTATCAGTTCAATTAGACTTATAACTTGATTAGCATTTATAATCAGGAACGGATACTCTCCTAATGTATGTCGGACTAGGTTCAGCCGATAAAAATTGTGAATTCGAAATCGAATGAGCTATAAAAATAGCTCATCAGACGATCCCGCAAGTATCCAATTAAGAATGCTAGAAGTGCGGAAGTTTTTAGCTCAAGAGAGTATTATTATTGAAAGTCATAAAGAAGTAGAACCAATTATTGCGAATTGCGATTCTAAGGATTAAACAGGGTAAAAATCAGACACAGGCAATTATATTATACCGTATTTACCAGAATACCAGCCCGATTTAAATAGAAGTCCCTTAACTATCCGCATAATGTAGAGTTGACCCTATAAAATCCCAGAATTAAATAGTAGCCCGTACCAGAGCTATAATTCGGGGATATACGGTATCTCCTCCTTGCCTTGTTCCTTGCGTAGGAAGTGGTCCGATCTTCCCATTAATAAACTTCCATAAATCTACATCCCCATCCCATTATTGTCGTCATCCAATAATAATTTATTTATTGCCTCTGCCACTTCAATGAATGAAGCCAAAAATCTAAGTTATTACGGAGACTTTTGCACTGATTTAATAATATTATTACAACATAACAACCCAGGCCGAAATAAATTAGCAAGCTGATCGTAAACAGTTAATAAAACCAATCCCCGGTTGCTTCAGATATTGGTCATTATATTTTTTAAATCGCAGTTTCCTATTGCTAAATATCCCCAGTAGCATATTTCTCTACGTCCTTGTCTCAACTACCCATTTATTCTTATCACACTGACTAAGAAAGGCTGACTAATTAACGGAATAATTTTAGAAAGATAATCACCCACTTATGTCGTACATCTTGTATAGTTTACCATTACGATGTTTGCACACGCTAGAAGTGAATGCCACCATCTTCATTCAACCAGCAAATCATTCAGTCTTGCTTCAATAAGTCGCATAATAAATTATCTAGCTAATGCTACCAAAATAAAAGTAGTCACAGCTTTGCTTTCTCGAAACTGCTTAATTTCCATGAAAAGTATCCCATTACCGGATTCTGATAGCTCTTTTTCTAATTAATTATACATTCTTTACATAACCAACCAGCCTACTGGTCGAACTAATAAATAAAGTAATGAATACCAGATACTTCAGACCCCAACCATACTTACTTAACTTTACTTACATGACGGAGATGAATGATATTCTGTTGAAGAAATGACGGGCGTATAGAAGTAAAACTGGTACTACTTAATATATTATTTGGTAGTTATAAAAAGCTCAAATAAATCCCATAAAGCTTCGGTTAGTTGTTACAAGTCCTAGTGCCATGAAGCAATGTATTGCGATAGGACAAGAGAGTCATTTTTTTAAACCACAGAGTTATTAATCTTATCCACATCCTCCGACAACTAACAACTAAGTATAAGGTCAGTACAATATCAAGTAGTTCTGGCTCTTTTTCAACCTTCTTCTTGAAGAAGTTGTTAAAGTTAAGTTTATGGAAGTTAATCTGACAAAGAATCAATTCCAACAGGGTTATTTTATTTTATTACCAAACTTGCTTGGGTGGTTTAGTTCTTTTTGTTTTAGTTAAGGGTTTTAACTAAAGCTTTATCGCTTTAAAGCTCATTGATGGTCCAGATATCTGCTAAGTTTTGGCAAGATATTTATTATTGGGGTCTGCCTGAGGTATAGAGATTAGTACGCTTTAAAGTTTTCAATAATCTAAAATCTGCCGTTTTTTTACAAGGGTAAGCCAAGTCCTATGTTCTGTTAGACTTATTGAATTAGTTTGGGTTCATTTTAAAAGTATATTTCCGTTTTTTTAGAACATTTGTCAGTGATTGTAACTTGGTCTGTCTAACGGAGTCATGAACTTTTATTTGTCTACGTACCTCTTCAGATATTTAACGTGATATTTGCCTAATTACGTACAGTATTTTTGGTAGTTCAGTAAGCAAACCCATTTGCTTGCAAAAATTAGTACATACAAATATTCCAACAGACAGGTTTATATTACTTTAATAGTTCGGAAAATTATTCCGTTAAAAACATAATATAACTTTTAAGCAACTTGACTACTGAACTTGTAACTTTATTCATTTTAAGCCAAGCCACAAACCGCATAACCACCCTAAACCTGACTATTAATCCTGTTGGATAAGGCTGAAGGTCTGGTATATCATACATTGTAATATAACACAGTTCGTTCGTACCAAACGCTAGGATAAATACTTGTGCAAATATTCGGTTAAGTTGCAAATGGAAAAGTTTTGCTAGCTTTTAATCTATTTGGACCATGTTTTCCTCATAAATCCTCCAATGACTAATCAATTGACATGGGTAAAGTACCGTCGTGGAATGATTTTTAGTTAAACAAAATATTCCATAAAGTAGCGATAAGTTGTTGACAGATTACACTTGAAAAGCTCCTCCATGCTTTAATTATACTAATGACTTTATTTGTTTCTATTATTTACAGAAGAAAGGCTGAACAAGACTCAGACCGGAATCACTCCTCAACCAATAGTCGAAAGGGCATGAAGACCTTATCAACAGCTTTATTTTAATAACCTACAGAATCCTCAGCCAAAAGATATTCTTCCGTCAAACTAACCAAACCACATCAGAATTAAATCCAATCAGAATCAGAAATATAGTAGCTCTGTGAAAAAGTAATCCGTGAAATCTTGACGCGATTAAATCCCACATCATATCAAATTACAAGACCAATTACTAGTTAAAGGTCAAACTCGTTGCTAATCAAAATCTAACGGGAGATAATCTTAAATCCCCGTTCGCATCTTTCAAGAATTGTTGCAAGAATTCCCCCAAAAAATGGCCGTAGATACTCCCTGCGTAAGTAGAAATAACAGTATATGCTCCGCTACAGAAATGGAGGATGATGACCAAGTGTCGAGAATGCCAGTACATATGCACAACATTCGGAACGATCTTCGCAAAAGTCAAACGCTAAGACACGAGCTTGAATCCTTCGTCAGGGATTCCGAAGTCAAGCCAAATTTTGCCAGTATGGTCCATCACAAATGGAGAAAAATGTGGCGAAGAGATTCAGCAGAGATAACCCCGGATGACCCATCCTACAAGGGGATATATTTGGGTAACGTTGTAACCACTTGGGCAAAGGGGGATGGATGCTTGGAAAGACCTGCTTCAGCCTTGTGGAAAAATCATTGCCAAGGTCGAGGATCAATTAAAATGGTGATTAGTGTGGCTCCTTCCGGGCTAAAGGCTCAGACTAGAGAACATGGACTTACCGAATATTGGGCAAATAGACTTACATGGTGTGGAGTTCCTCCTGACTATCCCAAACTATTTTGTTGGATTTATAGGTAATTATTACTGCAGATACTGACCAATTAATTCATACCTTTCATTTCATTTCATTTTATGGTCGTGTAGTAAAATAAGAGAAGGATATGCCCGCTTCATAAAATAATGTCATCAGGATATCATAGCTGTAGCTGTAGCTGTAGGTCATTTAGGATGGTTTTATGTTACTCATTTCAAGATAGATTGGATAAAAAGAAATACTTCACTTATTCCAGTTTTTTAAAGGACTTACGTCAAAAGTATAAAAGTTAAAGCTTCTTTATAGGTTGAATATTTTAGATTTTATGGCATTCTATAAGAAATTGGATTGTTTTAGCTTCTCATACTTAAAGAGACCCACATAACGTACGATGTAACTAACAAATTAAAAGTAACGAAGCACCTTTTAGGAAAGAAACTTATGAGCTATAATAAAGGTGCATGAAAAGTAGGAATTAATAGATGGAACGAACAAAATAAAAATTACGTGGTGAAAGGCCGTCTAAAAGTATATTACACTAATTCATTTACGTTGAAATGAAGTAGATTCTGGACTTCTTTCCCTTCATATTCATAACAATTAAATTGAGATAGACAAAGATGATATGCTAATTTCATTTCATGACTTAAAACTGAAAGAATCAACTAAAAAATCATTTTTTTTTAAATCCTAGACCGTAAAATATGATAATAATTTGCTTCTTTTTTTTCCCTTAATCCTCCCAACTTTAGACACGAAGGTCGGAAACTAAAGCAAGAGTTAAGATGCCATGCAGTTTTATGTTCCAAAGATGACCGTGCCGTTCGCCTAGCAAATTCCCTCCGGAACAGACTAACCGAGGCCCTTTTTGACTTTAAGAAAGAGAAGATCCTGAGGCAAAACGCACGACTGTCCATCATCCAGAGCTTGTATAATACCTCAGCAACTAAAAGAAGACTCGTACTTCTTACATCCAATTCCCAAAACTACAAACCTCCCCTCGAGAGATCAAAGTAATTAACTTTATTCCTTTTATAAACACTAGAATTCCAACTTCTAACAATGCTCCAATGCTCCTTGAAAGTCCCATCCATGTAAGGCATTTCCCTATAGATGACAAAATCTATAGAGTACTTGCTAAAAACCGTCAGGATATGTACTAAAACCTGTTTTTCCTTAATTAAACTTTCAGATCTGCCCCAAAGCTTTCATGCATCGAGGAATTCGAAGAGGATGATAATGAAGAGAACTACCTAAGCAATTCGCATCCTACGATACCCGAATCTCCCGAACTTGTGCCAGCATCATCTAAATATGTACAAAGAGCCCCCTCCCCTCCACTACAGACTGTAAGGATCAACGGGGGTGTGGTCACTTTAACAACTACAGCGATGGTAGAAGAGTCCTCTACGGACCCTGTCGAAGACGAGGATGACCAAGTCCCCATTCTGTTCGAAGAGGCTGGAATAAATGCCACAAAGGCCCAAGAATCCAGCCCCACAGCCTACAGGAACTCCTATTCTGCCGTGTCCAACTCACAGAATTCTACAAGCGAGACGACGACCTCACCCCGACGACCCCACACGGTCCCAATGGACGCCAAGTTGAACCTCCCTTATATGACTGGGTATGACAAGGTCATGCAACTCCTCGACATGCCCGGTGACACCCACCATCTCCTCCTGGATGACGAGGACGAGGACAACTTTACTATCGACTACTCGGGTCCAAATTCCGACCCCGTTGCGTCTAGTCCCGGGTCTGAGGATGAGTCTGCCGTCGATTCATATTCCGAAGAGGATGACTTCAAGATGCGTCACAGAAGGACGGGTAGTTGTCGGGAGAAACGGGGTAGAGATGACCAGTCGTCACCCGAAGAGGAGATCAACGATAACGTCAGTGACGAAAGTGGATACTCTGAGGAGGCCAATTTGGTCAACGACAGGAGAAATAGCAAAGATGAGGAGACTGATCTGTCACTTAATCTTGACCCTATGGGATCCTCGCAGAAATCTAGTACAAAGAATCATCAAAGTTCCATGATTGGCATGGGCAGTACAATCATTATCAGTGGGGGTGAACATGAGCCAGTTATCTTCGATTCTATGATCGGGTCACCCAAAAATCATTTTAGTAATAGTAATAATAATAGCCCCAGTAGTAATAATAAGAACAACGGTAGCGATGATAATAATACAACAACGCTTGTTGTGTATGACAATCTTTGCTTTGAAATTTAGAGGAAAAATGAATAACGTTAATTTATGAAAAACTTTGTACCCTTTTTTCCTCCTCCCACCGTCTACCGCAATAGGTCGAGAAAGTAACCACGTACGTGGTGAAAGATATTTTATACTTAATTAAGCCTCTGAGTTAGTAATGTTAATAGTAGACGTATTATTTAAAATTAATATAAAATGGGACAAATGCCAATGGACTTAAGAAATCTTTGATTACTTTACACTTTCGTAAAAGGGAACTTAAACTTTAGGAGATGACGACAAAAAAAAGAATACAAGACGTGATTTTTAGTTGTCGAGAAATAGACTAAAAAACCTTGTTTAATTAGCACGATTACTTATATTTAATTAATATACTTTCAGGAACATAATTCATAGCAAGCTTATACAAAAAGCTGTGTAATTTTAATATAAAATGAGATCCGAATGAAAAAAAACCCCAAGGGTTTCTCTCTTCTTGAACTTTTAGTGATTTCTCTAAATAAAATGCTAATGATAAGTGTGTGGCTGCGGATATCTATATGACCGCTTTAAACCCTATTTTCCCATAAACCTTGAACTATGTCAGAGGTCAGAGATGCAATGTTAAAGTAATTATTAATTCAATGCAGTTTAGTTTATCTAACAAGAACGAAAGGTAGTTTTAGCCAGCTTAAGGGTAACTATCCCTTTTAATTACTGTAATTAATTCATAAAACTACACAATTTGCAGTAGAAGGGGATCTAGTTTAATAGAGATTAGCTATAGAAAAGGGGGTAAATTATAGTAAAACTGGAGAGAAGTTGGGTCATTATTGAATTTAGAGTCTTAAGTAAAACTATATAAACTATCTAGAACCGACATACATTGACTCTAACGCTAACTTATACTTCTAAACCTGAAAAAAACATACATGAGAATCTTCTGATACTTTAAAATAAGAACTTAAGCTAAACCTTATGTAAATAATAAATACCCTTATGAATTTGGATGTTAATCATAACTGTTCCATGCAATTACAAGGAAGATAATCAAGTTTACGCAATTATCTAATAGCCACTAAACTACAAACTACACTAACGCTATACGGCTCTAGAATAATTACTTATGATGAATGAAACTGTTTGTTTTGCAGTAATTTGAAGTTCTCTCTTTACTTATTTAGCTATTATCAAGCTCGTGTTTAGTAATTAAGGCTGCGTTCAGTACGACTACTTGTGAAACTAAACGGTTGCAAAGAAGAACCTTAATAATATTAAACTGTGTGATGAAAAATGGGAAAAAGTAATGAAAAAAAAGTTTTTCAAAACTAGGCAAGAGCGTAAAAAAGTTAATTAAATAAACACTTTCAGAAAAAGTGTATCAAGGATATAAAATTCTTGGGTTTTACTGTGTTTTATTTCGCATTCACAAAACTACAATATTCCAGGCCTTTTATAACTCGACATGTAAAGGTTTATTATCATGGCATTTGTGGCGAATAATGTATAAATCATCCATGCATTGCATACTCTAACTAAAGGGTGGATAAAACAACGAGTAGTTGCCATACTATAATTTTTAAATGTTCGGAATAAAAATATAATTTCTGAGCAAGGTTTTAAAACAAAAAACAGTCATAAAACAACTATAATAATAATACACCATCCATCACCGTCCTTCCGGTTTCCATTCCCCAGGGGAATTATTGCTTATTAGATGGAAAAATTCAAAGAACGCTTACTAAGCTAGAGTAAGTTAAGGTGTGGACAGATAGGGGAATTATTTAGAAAGTAAATAAGTATTAGATGAATAATTAAAACCGGAAATGCGACAATCGAATCAAATATCCTAAGCATTTACCAAGTTCGTTACGATTTATTCTTGAGATAAAAGTATATTTTTGGTCAGAAAGATAAGTGTTTCTTATCTGCATATTGTTTCTCTGTTCAGCTTTAGAACGATTATTGGAAAAGGTCTCCTGTCTCAAATGGCCGGTTGTAATAAAACTAAAGTTTCAAACATTACAAATAAATAATCCAGGAATTATAACGGATTAAAAGAAAATAATGCATAAAGTAAGAAATAAATCATAAATCACAGTCGTCGTTTGAAACTTTATTCCACTTTTATTTAAAACAGCAGCTACATAGCCATGACATGCTTTTATTGAAGTGCCTTTATTATAACAAGGATAACTAGGCATATTTGTAGTTTTAAAATAACAAGCGTTCTACAGAATGATAGTAGGGAAAAGAGTAGGAAGAATATAAAAATAACTGTAGATATATGTCCAACCAAAATAGTTCATTTCCTCTAGCTGGCCGTTGTTCACGAGTAAACCACCATCGAATGCTCGGAATTGTGGTCGTAAATAGCTTCAGAAATGCGAATAATTGGATGAATGGTTCTTGATTATAGGTTATTAAATTCATCCAGAAGGTAGAATACATCACTGCGTATGCCAAACACCACATTATGGTAAACTCATGATGATGATCGTGATCGATTTCTTCCTCCCATTGAGCCATCGTATGACGTAGAAGGATAATTACTAAAATCAAAATGAATGATATGAATCCTATTGCCCAACGCTCCAATCCTAACAGATAAACCAAGTACGAGATCTGTAGCACGTTTATTGCATCGGTTATGCGAAGAAAGCCAGGGAAGTTGAGGTTAACTTGGTTCCCTTCGAAGAACCTGCTGAATTGGTAGAATAAGAGGATGTCCAGCAGGATGAGATATTTTAAATAGCTTGGAATAGGAAGGCCCAATGTCAGGGGGAGGAGTAGGCAGAATCCCAAATGGATCAGGAAGGGGTTGTTATAAAGAAAGACGAATGTCAGGACCAAGGCGTAGAGTTTGAGGAACAGGAGCTCGTCAGTCATCGTCTGGGGATTTTTCCTCGTTTGGATGTAACTTTTTAGGGGTTTTGAGATCGAGGAACGGGCGATGGCTGAGAACTGGACACTGGAAACGTACTAGCGAGTGCGAAGGCCGGACCTGGGTCAAATAGTAAGGGAAGGTCAAGCGGAAGCTTTGGGACAAATAAGGACACATATGCATGATTTTTTTAGGGATTAGGTAGTTGAATCTGCTAGCTTACCAAAATAAATTATCAAGAGTTTAGTTTGGACGTTCGGGTTTCTTGGAATATCTTAAGGTTCGGAATGTTGACTTCCAAAGTTGTAAATATACCAACAACAGTTAGATTGGCTGGGATTTGGTCTCAACTTTTTGTATTGCTTCTTTCTTTAGCTCAGCTACAATGGCCTGGTTCAGGTTCACTTTAGTTTCGAATTTTGAAAGAATATTCGCAAGTTTTTACCAGAAAGAAGCAGAAATTGTATGCAGAATTAGATCATCACAAAAATAGAATTGCAATTGTCATAGCAAAAGTTTAACATGCAAAAGTTCTTTGCGAATTTTGGGCTATAAACCGCCCCCAATTATGATCTTTTATTTTTATTGTGTCATTGTGTGAATTATATTTCCAACCACATTTTTAGTTCAATGGTAGGAATATATAGCTTGGAATCAATGGGTTCGGATCGGATCGGACAAGCCCTAGCGGGCATATGACCCTGACCGTTTCACGGAAAGGAAATGATGATAACTAAAAGTTTTTTTAGTAGTTTCGTAGGATTTATTTTTGGTACATGCAAGTTGAGTTTTATACATTTTATTTCATCCTCATCTTCATCTCCCTTGATTCTTGATCTTCATGGTAGTTTGGTTTTGGTTGCAAATCCCAAATTCACGTTAGTATTCCATAAGGGACTGCGGGACCAATACCCGGGTAGAGCCCTTTAGTAGTGGGAGTTACGGGGCCAATACCCGGGTATGGTATAGCCCTTTAGTAGTGGGAGTTACGGGGCCAATACTTGGGTAGAGCCCTTCAGTACTGGGAGTTGCGGGGCCAATACCCGGGTAGAGCCCTTCAGTAGTGGGAGTTACGGGGCCAATACCCGGGTAGAGCCCTTCAGTAGTTGGAGAACTCTAGAAGACCTCTAGCTATGATAAGTAATAATTCAAACCTTTATGAATATTAGCAGAGGCATGCATGCATACCGTATATCCCGTTTTAATTCCTCCCCCAGAATAATTCCCCCTACCTTTCCACGTTAAAAGTTTATATTAGCCCTATCCTGTCCATGTTAATAGAATTTCTTAATTTTTCCTTCCAAGTAATAAAGTCCCCAGGGGAATTAATAAATAAATACAAGCCAGAATTTAGGCAAGAAGGGCTTCACGCAGGAATCGGGGCACAAAGAACAAAGGACATTCCAAAATGACCAAACCATTGAGACTTTTCCAGCAAAAACTGCGGAGAATTTTAAACACTTTCCAGTAAACAAAACCAAAAATATCGTACAAAATTACAAATTTTAAACTATTCCCTTCAAAATTTTGAACAATTCCTTAAAAATGTATCCCAAAATTTAGCCAAATATTACCTCCACGTCCAGCTACATTTCAGCCGTAAATGAATGCATGATCGGTATTAATTCACGCTACAAAATACCACTAGAAAAAGCACGTTTTTGCAACAAATCCCATGTTATTTTTACTGCGTTCTATTGACATAACTTTGCAATGTAGTTTTGGTCTACAAAAACCACCAGTTTTGAAGGAATAAACCCGAATTCCAAGAATATGCAATGGTATCTCCAAAGATAATAGTTCTTTACGCTCATACCTGGAAGCACGTGCTAAAAATTGGGGGTCCTTCCGGCCAAGATTTAATAAAGTTTGCCAAAAATCTGCCAACGTTAAGGGAAGCGTTACGTTGTTCCGTTTGTAGCTCACTTCTAAAGGGGGATGACGTCCACGCCCCCTCCGTCACCGACGACGGCGACGTCTGTGACCATTTCGCCTGCAAAGGTAAGACCCCAGCGTTTTGGGTTTTGGAGTGCTTATCTGCAAAAAGTTGATATGGTGTTATCTTTGTTACTTTAGATTGTGTGGGAAAGGTCCGGACAGCTACCTCAATAAGCTGCTACCTCTGCAGCGATTGGAAAGTGTATGCTGAAAATGACACGTTACAAATGCTTATGCAGGGTTATCGGCAGTTTTGTAGATATTTCCTGAAATCCAAGGAGTGCACGAGCATTTTAGAAATCAAGCATGAAGTTGACCCTGAATTTGATGCTTTCTCCGTCCTTGAGTTGATTACGGAAGGGTCACGCCAATACAACCCGGGATCGGGATCCCCTCCTGAACCCAAGGGACTTATGCCTATTAACGTTGTGGAGATTAAGAATAGACGTCAAGAAGGGCGTGAAAGTGACGTGGTTCAGTTGGAAGTGGACGAGAATAAAATAGAAGATGTTGACATCAAGTATGAGCCGGCTGGGACTGAGTTTGGTGGGGATGATTCGGATCCGGATTCTATGGAGGAAACCGAATTGGAAATTGAAATCCAGGCACAGAATGACAGTACTGAGAGTATTGAAGTGGACGATGTTAAGGTTAGGGAAGGATTAAATCATTATCAAGCGTTTCACCAGATTTGAGAGAGAAATACTGACCATTTTACTTGTATTTTTGTAGGTGTACCCGGAAAAATGTAATATTCCACCTGCTCTACTTCCCATATCTGTACCGATGGAGGAAAGAGTTATCAAACCGCTTGTAAAGGATCCTTTAAGCACTGACAACCTGGAACAACAACAACAACAACAACAACAACAGCAGCAACCGCAGCAGCCTAGGTTCCAATTCCTAACATCCCCGATAAAATTCTCAACGGCAACATCCTCCGGTCAGTTCACTTCTCCAATGACATCCCAAACTGCAACGATAACTATTCAAAGGCCTGGTCATCCCGGCGGCCCTACTCAGATTCAGTTAACGCCACGACAAATCCAGTCTTTATTTTTAGGAAGACCCTCCCTAACTATTCCAGGGCAGCCTACATTTCTTAGTGGAACGCGCGTTCCAGGGACGAATGCTATAAGATTGGCGAGATTGTCTTTCGACGGGAAACCTGTTACTATGTATAGGCATATTCTTACTCCAAGTACTGCTACGGGGTTGAGACAAAATATTATAAATACTGCGGATTTAGGGGTGAACCAAATGATTGTGAGACCAGCGACAGTAGGATCATCTTCTATGGCTGCAGCTAGTGCTCACGTAGATAAATGGCCGGATGCTAACAAAGTCCTTCAGTATGCATCGGGAGGAGGAACAACGGCAGTTCCAAGTGGGAGTCGGACTATGACTATGACCTCGAGCAGCAGCAGCAGCATAATTAATCAAATACTTACTACTCCTGCTAAAATTCCTGCACCTATAAACCTCTCTGCGTCCTCTTCACCGATGACAATAGGAATGACAACGTCCCCAACCTTTACAATTAAAACTGACTCTGGAACTCAACAACCCGCTTATAAAATCAACATAGGTCAAAATCAAGTGAGGGTTGAGTCCCCGAAGATTACTGTAGTGAGTAGTAATAGTCCTAAGCTGAATCAATCTCTTTTATGTCGACCGCCGGCGGAACCTGTTCAGTCAACTTCTGCTGGAACAGGAGGAAGTGGCAAAACAATTTATGGCACCGTTGTACGGGCGGATAATTCCTCAGAAGGAGGAGGGCCTGTAAAAAAATTGAAAGTAACTTAATCTTATTGTATTTAGTACCGTCTTCGGATCAAAACTACTGGTATTACAAACATTAAAATGAAATCGGTCTTTCTCTTTCTATAGATTCGTCTTCCCAATCCCAAGCAAAAATCCTCGTCCTCCAAACTCCGACGTGGATGCCGGTTCGTAACAATTATTTGGAAGTTATTGTTACTCGTGTAAAAAATAATTTTGAGGATTTACTGCTAATTTGGCTTTTAATTTGATAAACAATAGTTGTGGAAATGCTGCTACTCAGCCGGGAAAGCTAACCTGTTGTGGACAGCGATGTCCTTGTTACGTAGATGCAAAATCTTGTAAGTTGAATAATTGTTTACTACTAAACTAAAGTCTGAGACAATCGGAAGTCTGAACTGAAATTATAACGTATTTTCTGTCCACTGGATCAGGTACCGACTGTCGATGTCGTGGATGTAGAAATCCGCATTTACCAGGAGGAAAAAAGTTGCTTCAAGGAATAAATGCTGTGATTGATACAAATACCAACACAACAGTACCTTTACCAATGAACCAGAATCAAATATCATCAGTAGCTGGAAGTAGTTCGAGCATAGTTGTTTCTAGTGCCACTACCCCTACGACCACCGTTAGTTTTGTTCCAGTTTCCACCGTTGGAACTTCAAGCTCTCCCCAAATCATTAGTAGAATAATCCACCCAGGTTTGTAATTTGTTTAGGTCGTTCAAGTACAATTATTCAGTTTGCGACTAATGAAATTAGTTACTTAAGAATTGCCTTGATTTATTTTAGGAACTTCTCATTCAACAACGACGGGGTTCTCGCAGTTATTCCCGTTGGGCAGTTTCCCCTCTTTCATTCCTATATCTTTGATTTCACCAGCTAACCATAATTTATCCTCTGCCGGAATTACCACATTGCAAACTCATTCTGCTCCAATTCATATACAAAGTATTCAATCCGTCAACAACACAATGCCAACTAATAACATTAAAAATGAGCATTTTGTTGAGTAGATTAGTAGAAAACCCTACAGACTGTTTTTGGTAGTCTAGATTTAGTTCTTCAATTTGACTTTTTTTATGTGATTTCTTATTATTTTTTCTAGTTTTGTACTGCGGAATCATAAAGTAAAACTTCCCTAACCTTTAATAAATATTTCTACCAGAGGATTAAAAATAACAGTTGAGTACAAAAGTTTTATTCTTTCACCAGTTATTTTAGGACACAAACAGCCGTAACAGCATGTCAACGCTCCAATTACAATGCAATTTTGCACAAATTACAATAAAAATATGTGGTCAAAAGGGTCTATAGTTTTTGGGATACCGGAGTAACTTCATTTCTTCCCAAAGACGTACACAATGCGGCCAATCCAAAGCGTAAAACACTTCCACTATTTTAACATCAGTCTCAGCCGTCCATTTAGCCGGATCTGATTCAATTAGCTTAAGAAGTATTCGTAGAGCTCTGCTGTGATGCCCACGAGCCATTGCATGTTGATAGGCGAACTCCACAACCTAGTTTATAATACAAAAGGCATGTTAAAACTTTTAAATTCTGCTAGCAATAAATAAATTGCAAACGTTTCCTCACCCTTGAATCAGTAATTTCGGCGAATTTCTGCACTTCCAAGAAGATTTCATCTAACGTGTCTGTCGTTAAATGTTCCGACTCTGTCGGCACAACCGTTCCAGCATCTTTCATTTTAATAAGTTCAGCAATAGCCAAAGCCTTTTTCACCAGCGCTTCAACTACAGCATTTCTTTGTTTTTCCATAGTTTGTTTAACTTTAGTAGTCTCGTTCTGTGCGATAGATCGTGAACCAAAAAACACCAGCAACGCAGGCTGGTCTACCATACTCAAAATTTTATTTGCTATTTGAATTATTTCTCTACAACTTTCAGGAGTTTTCTTCCGTTTCCCACTGGCAGCTAATGATTCTAAGCCTGAGCTCGAGACGCTTGCATCGCTATTACTTGGCTGAGCGGATATTTCACCGTTATTGTTATTAGAAGAGCTACTGTCAAGGGATTGCAGTCTGGCCACATGTAGAGGGATGTGAGACTCGTACAACTCTAGTGATTTTTCGTACAGTGCTTTAGAATCCTCTGGGTCTAACTTGGATAACCAGTTGATTTGTACATCTCTGATTTGATCTTTCATTTCATCAACTTTGGTTTTAGTAGCATCTTTCGCCGATGGAGATTTAACTTTTGGAGGTACATCAGGAAGGGTCACTTTTAGAGGATAGGCTATTAGTTTTTTCCCAGTTTCATCCTTATGTATTGTAAATGTTCCCTGAAGATACACTGTCGATGTGCCAGGAAGTGTTTTTAGATTTCTATTTGAAAAAGATGAAACGTAAATAATCAATAATTCATCTAGTCGATGTAAACTTTGTCAAAGGTGAGAATTAGGAGGATGGCCTTTACTTGTCCGTTATTGAAGTGGAGACAAAAACGTTCAGACAGCTTTCACGCTTCAATATAGCTGTCCAACCCGACCCCTTCTTTGCTGCTTTGAAATCCTGCAGTTCAGCTTGTGTTTGGAAGACATCTAAATTGATACTTGCTGGGAGTTTGTATGAAAGCAATACAGGAAGTCCAGGGACGTGGGCATCACCTACCCAAGTTGAAATTCCATTGCTTGTTCCATTGCCAGAATTTACCATGAATTTCTCTAACGCCTCTCTTTTCTCGTGACGCAAATGTAGTCGAAGAATATAATCCCCTTTTTCCAGTTTAATGTTCCACTGCAAGGGAAGTAGGGATAGTTTAGTTAATTTCCATTCTACTATTGGCTAATAATAAAAGAAGAAAACTGAAACTTCCGTACCTTAGATGGATACGCATCTCCACTTCCAACATAACGCTTGTTTTTATCATACAGCTGCCACAGTTGGCTTTCATATTCACTTTCATATAAAGTATCACTTAGTAAAATGCTATAAGAGAAAATAATAAGGATAAGTTTACGTCTGCATTTAAAAAATAAACTGTTCAAGTCATCGTAATCCTGTGCTCACCAATTAACTGTTATTTCAGTTGACCTTAGTATGGAAAAGTTATACGTATTTTCTAATTGATAAATTATCCTTCCAACGGGAATAACATCTCTAGGTTCAGAAAGGGACACGATTCTTGATTCACTTGGACGTAGCAGTGAAACTTGATATTTTAGCGACGCAACAGCCTGAACCTCTTCGGTCGAAAAAGAGTTTTGAATGGATAGTTTTTGGTACGAGTCAACTGCGGCAACAACTACCTCAGGCTTATTCAGAGTTAAACTTCGGAAAGTTAAAGATGCGTTTAAAGAAGCTCCTTCTGTAGGTTCGCACCACCAACGTGCTATCACTACTTCTAGAACTTTACCTTCCTGTATTTAAACAAGAATGAATTTTAAACTGGAAATCCAATGACCAGACAGAGACAATGTTGAAGGTTAGGATAGCATATAAACTCACTGTAACTTTAAATGGTACAACAGACTCCTCCATAGGATTCATACCAACCATTTTGTAAAGTTCGTCAGCTTTACACGACTGCCCAGCGTTTAAAGTCATGACATGGATTACGAATCGAGCTCCGGCATTAACGACGCATGAATCTGCTGTCCCAACCGGTTTATTTCCTAGCATCTTAAGGTTTAAAACTGTAAAAACCACAATAGTCCGAGTCTGCTAAAATGATTCATTTAATTCTTTTCTAATACAATTTTAAACAAGAAAAACTCCGTTTATACCTGCCCAAGATGCTCCTTTAGGAACTTGAACAAAGTAACGTTTTATAACACCGGGATCATACATCACATTCGGAAACTCTAACATCGGACGAGACAGCGGAGTCAGCATCATAATCTCCGGTCTAACAACTGTAACAAATATATGGAAAACTGGCCCGTCCTCCATACAAGCAGAATTATAAGCTTCAATTTTCGCATGATGGACCCCTTTAGAAAGACCTTCAACGTCTACTTTTGCATTGAACGATCTTTGTAGGTTGGCTAGATCGAAATACTTTGGTACTAAAACCCAAGGCGCTGTACTTAACAGACATAGGTTCATTCTGAAGTTTATTTTTTTTTCGGGCTCTGAAAAATTTTAATAGATTTTGTAGTCTCTAATTACAATAATTATTGTTTTCTGTAGTAAAAACTTTCTTCAATTACCAACGGATTCTTCCTTGAAGAAAACGGGGTCCACTGAAATGGTAAACTCTCTCGACTTTTCTAAAGGCGGATCTCGTATATATATTCCTCTCATCGGCCAACCTGACCCTCCACCTTGGCCCCCGGTAACCGTGATATTAAATCGGACGTCCCTTTCCATTTTTGTAGAGAGTAATTCGAGTGCTTGCATCGCTTTTTCTACCTACAAATGTTTACTGGGTACAGAATTTGCTTTCCTTAGTTGTAAAAATACTGCACTAAGTTAGTTATAACTGCTTACTTGTACAAGGCCATGACCTACGGCGAACGGTGTAGTTTGTGGTATTTCTTGAGCAGAAAGCTCCAGAGACTTTTTTACACTGTAAGGCGAGTACTTTATGGATTTCTGTTTAGCCATACTTAAAATCAAAGCTGTAAATGGTTAATAAACGTTCGTTTCATTATATCGTTTTATCTTGGAATATTTTAAAGTTTTTTAAATAGTAAATTACAAATGCAGCCAGCACAATGCGGAGCAGCCATACTGGTTCCATTCATCAATTGAGCACTACAAAATAAAGTTTTTAAATTAAGGAGAGCATCATTTACTCCAAATAAAAAACGTTGAGGTGCAATGCAGTAATATTTACCTTCGTAAAGTGAAGTTAGGAACAGAAGTAATAGCTCCACCAGGCGCTGCTACCGATACTCCAAGCTCACCATCCAAAGTAGGACCTCGGGAGCTCCAGGAATACGGCATACCCGGTAATTTCTGACGAAGAGAGTATCTGCAAGAGATTTATAAAAATTATTGACTCTTATAGATTAAGTGTCATCGTCTTTAAGCCTGTTATAGTCATGATGAAATATTTACTCAGCGCTCATCATTTCTGGTGACACATAAGCACCAACTCCAATAATAGAATTAGCTTGGAACCACGGTGGAGACCCGACGGTCGACCTGATAAGATAAAAATGCATATTTATTGATTGAAGCTTTTGTTTCAGAATGCATCACCAATTATAACACATACAAAGCAGGTCCATGGTTTCCAGCGGAGGCAACCCATACTAAACCATGCTTATCCACTACTTCCGTCATTAATTCTCCAAGTCGCCCAGCACAACTCCAATGGGAATGTTCTAATGGAAACAAATATACAGAGTAGTCTTACTTCAATGATACATATTACCAAATAGTTTATAAAATATGCTTTACAAACCTCCATAAGACATATTTATAACATGAATCCTATCAGCATTTTGCATTACATAAGCCATAGCACGAACTAAGGCCGTTCCAGTTTCCATCGAACCTAATCTAGTATCTCCGATGGTAAAGGCCATAATTTGTGCTCCGGGTGCTACACCGTTAAGACAAGGATTTTCAGGAAAATATCCAGCAGCAATGGAAGATACGTGCGTCCCATGACTGCCTAATTTAAAAGTAAAATTCATTCAGCTTACTGAGAACCTTGAAAATTGAATAATTCATTACTTGACTTAAGTGAATTCTGAATTGCATTGATATAAAAACCTACCACATAATCCAACAATTTCTAGTATATTTCCAGAGTCATGAACATTCACAGAAATATTCATCTGATCGGATTTAGTCAAGGGTGCATATTCTTGGCGAATTCTGTATTCACTAAGAATTATACCGGATTCTAGGTCACCATCAGAGCTTAGACATACTTTCCACTCTTTTCCATCTTCCCACATGACGCAGTCTAATAATGGGCCAAGATCCTTGTACTTCTTCTCAAGAGTTTGTAATACCTTCATATTAAACAGAACATTGATTAAACTCAATCAAACCCATCAAACCCAAATCAATGCAGTAAACGGTATTTTTATTATAATAATCAAACCTCCATCTGAGCCTCAATCTCATCCTTCTCAAGCTTTTCGAGTGGACTTAAATTATCCGAATTTTTATTTCCATTTTGCTCTTTTGTCAGTCTTCGATTTGCTTCCGCAGATAAATGTCTATGCGCCTGATCCCAACCACTCTCTTTCCTTTTTGCTTCAATCCTTTCTTTTAACTTTGGAGTGTAAAGCTCAAAAAGGGGTTTCACTCCTATTCGATAATCCCCCTTTGGATTGCACCATCCATCTGGAATCTTTTACGAAAATAAAAAATAAACTGTTAGTATAATAGCCTTCATTTTATGATAATAACCCGCCTTTTCAGTACCCATTTTTACCTTCAACTTACGACCAGAAAGCCCTGAAATAAATCCGCCATCGTCTGGCTTCACAACCGTTGTAGTGTCCACATCCCCTGATCCGCTGCAGTCAAACCTTTCAATAACCTTAGGAAGTCCCGTGGATGTTACCTTTAGAAAAAACAAAAAATTGTAGACTTTCCACCTTGAATGTCCGCTTCTTTAGCTAACCACACCCCTCTAAGATATATGTTTAACGACAAGGATGGCATGCGGCTTATTTAACGGGGGCGGCCTATTGCCGAGGAATTACGCTATACATATAATCTTAATCTTTACCCTAAGACCAGGAGCACCCGGATCGACCCCAGAGTCAAAAATAGCAATGACAGTTCCTCGTCCATCCGCGGTCGGATGTTTGGTCAAGAAATTCAACACTCCCGTTTCACTTTTCGGACAAAGATGAATGGAGGGAAAGTCCGCCTGCCCATTAGCCACACCCTCCATACT
>JAQFZX010001458.1:0-29500 GCA_034682405.1 Hydroisotoma schaefferi | reverse complement strand
CGCGCTAAGCTCCCCAGTGCAACTTTTTTTCCCCATGTTAAAGGTTGTCCAGTCACATCCTGAATGCATCCACTGTGAGCGTTTCTAGCCAGCCTTTTCTTCAAACATTATGTCATGTCTGGTAGGGTTTTATAATAGTGCTGACTCTTATTTTGACAGCTTTAAACTAATGACTACTATAGTAAAGCCTGTGTCCAAGGAACTGTCTTGTCGCAGGTTTTCAATGAATCGAGGGTACTAAGGTTCCACTAGGTCCTCAGGGTCCAGGGTAAAGGGATAAAAGTTATTTTCAAAGGGTAATGAATGAGTATAGGGTAAAAAAGGGTACACTTCTGTTCCAAGTGGGTCTAGAGTAGAAGTAAAAGGGTACCATTTGTGTAAAGGGTACCAAATAAATAGTCTAGGGTCAAATGATAGGTCAATCTTTAAACCCTTAAGTAAAGTATTGAAAACCCTGGATCGGAATTTCAGTTTCCTGCCAGCCAACAAAGTATCTAACCAAATTCCCTGTCAACAAAAGGCTTTCCAAGTATAAACAGTAGAAGGTCTCCGCCTTTAGAGCTAGTCCAAGTCCTTACTATTGTTTCTCAGTTCTTAAGCCTCCGACTTGTGAGACGGGGAACGTCTTGAATTATAATGATAATAATCATAACAAATACATGGAAATACACTTCCGTCAACACCACAATGGAGAAATAAATAAGATGAAGTAGTGAATGCCGCCATGCACGATGCACAACAGCTTTACTATTACAACTGTCACTCTTCCATTACAATAATAACTTTCTCTTGTGGTCTTAAGTACGTCCTTCAAAATATACCATACACAACGGTACATGTATTATGTATAAGTCAGTGTTCCCTTTAAGAAATATACATTCTGTGCTCAATGTTGGCAAATCTACAACCAGAAAGAGACATTGGAAAAAAGTCAGTAAACCATTGGCTAATACTTTTGAATGAAGAGAGTGCCCTGTCGGAAATCGGGTTTTAACCCTAAATAAATCTGCATCTGTCCCCAAATAAGCTTTTACAATTGGGTGTAGGCTGGTGGTTTAAAGCATTTGCGTAAGTAGAGCGTATTTTAATGCCGATAAGTATATGGCTTATCTTGAGTTTTTAGAGTAGATAAATTCTCCAGAAGAATGACCAACGCATGTAGAGAAATAGTAGAAGAAATGTCTGCTTGCGTTGGTAACAATCGGAAATAAAAGGAGGATTAGAGAGAGGTAGTCTTCTTTCCGTCCCTTTTTAAAGCTAAAGTTTTAAACCTTCAACTTCTAGTCGACTATTGCCTTCCTATATATTTTTTTAACAGTGCCCCTTGTTAGATAAAACGTAGAACATGCATTTCCTCCTTAAAAGGTACTTGCTCTAACCATAAAGCCGGAGAGGGCTTAAATCCAGTTCTGTTGCCTGTGCGTAAATAGCACAGTAATAAATAGGAAGATGATAAAGGTGCAGTGAAATATTTTTAACTCAAAGATTTCACCTAAGGTCAAAGGTACAAACAAATCGCTTTCTAGACACAAATTGTAGATTTTTTATTTTACTCCAATCCTTCTCCCATGATAATACAACCCAATGTAATAGTGGAATTGTAAGTTACAGTAGCAGATCCAATCTCAGCAGAGCCTGAATAGTTAGTTAGCCTTAGCATTGATCCCAATCCTCAATGCTTTCTCCTTCTTTGGAGGATACAGAACAGAAGTGGGCTCTTTCCTTCATTAGCATACACAATTGGTACTTATTGCACTGCCACCCGATTCCATAACAATGTCCCACTATCCTGAATGAATACATACACAATCCCCCATAGTTATGGCTAAAATACTTCCTACATTACCTGCATAGCCATTTGAATTTCCAGAGTTGGAAGTAATAGTGCCTCTGGTGGTAATAATAATAATGGTCCTGGCTTTCAGTTAGTTACCGTTCCACTTTAAGCGACGAAGGGTAAGGAAGATTGTGCCTTGTCTAACTAGACATTATATTCCCCTTCAGATTACTATGTGGTGTTGGTATTAGGCTGGCTGGTTGTTAGACTTTATTCAAAGAATGAATTCCTTTGTACGAACACCCAGTAAGTATAAGGTAGTAGTGGATTATTTGAAGTTATTGTTACGATGAGACTTCCCTGGAGGCCAACATCAAAACGCACTTTCTCTTTAATCTTGACTGGACCAGTTACTTACTTAGCTTAGGTTGGTGATGGAACCTTGGGGTACTTACAACTGCTCTGTATTTGATACATTACAGAACGAAATACATTTAATATATACAGAGTAGTCTGAGTACATCATTTCAGGCCATCCTGTGTAGAACGCTTCATAGGAATCCAAGCAGATCGCGTTTCTGAGGCAATGGACTCGAATGTGGACAGATTTTGATTTTTCTACTCGTCTCTACAACATCGTGGGACTTATTTTTGTGAAATTATTATAATATTAGTGAATTATACGAATTCTCGCGACCCGATGAAGGTATTTCCAAAACCGGTCGTCCGACCGAGAATAAACGCTAACTTTCTATCACAAATTAACAATGGCCCTTTTTAATCATTTTTTTTACAAAATTATTCACCAAAGCTAGGTTCTGTACCGTTGTTGGTGAATTGCAAACTGAAAGGTTTGCAGAATCAATCAATTTTTCAATTTAATTATGTTTATTCTCTTCTTAGATCTAAGGTGCGAATTGCTGAAAGGTGATTTTAGAGGTACTCGTATTGCCAAATGGGCATATCCAAGGCAAATATATCCTCCCTTTCGGTTCCGGTACATTCCATCACATTACAATTCATCGCCGTACGTTACATCGCAGCCGAGACATCGTGGGTACTTTGGATCGCAGAGTTCATTCCATCGCGATTACTTAGTATTGCAGAGTCTTTGTTTTGCATGTACTTACTATTTATGCATTTATACATGCATCGCAATTTTTTTTACACAGCCGTACTATCCATCGCAATTTTTTAATTTGTTTTATTATCAAAATCTCAATCCCAATATATAATATAAGAAATTATAATAAATATTAAACAAAACAAAGATTGCATACAATTCTCTTGATTTACTCCTCAGTCGAACGGTTCTCGAAATCCTCCACTACTTTGACGTGACTAAATTAATGATAGTCGTTTTAAATATTTGGATCATTGAGATTTTGATAATAAAAAAAATTTCGATGGATAGTACGGCTATGTAAAAAAATTTCGATGTATAGTACCTGCAATACAAAGACCCTGCGATACCCACGATGTTTCGGCTGCGATGTAACGTACGGCTATGAATTGTAATGTAATGCGATGGAATATCTGGCAACGCTCCCTTTCCGATTAATAAGCTCAGCTTGTATTACACTCCAACGCACTGTCACTAAATATTATCCTTGAACCAGCAAAGTTTCAACAGAGATGGCCAAAGGGATTCATTGAAACATTATTGATCTTGAAGCCTCCCAGCATTGTAGAGTGCTTTCACCAAAATCTTCATCACCATCAGTATTCTCCGCTGGAGTAATAATACCAAACTATAAAACTAAGGTCGGCCAACAATAAACCAAGGAACATGAAACATTATGTTTATAGCCAGGTTAAGCACACATCCCATGCTATCCAACATAAAGTTTATATGGATTGGCATTCCTTCCAGAATAAGAGTCAGATATCCTAAAAAGCTCTTTTGAACTTGGCCAACGAACCGAGACTTGATACCATTTTACTTCAGACTTGTATACGGGTCCCTTGGTACACTTGGACACTGCAGTCCTCTTCCCTTCTCAGTTATGTGCCAAAACTCATTTATTCTCCAGTTTGACTTCTTTTATTCTCTTGGTTACAACATGTACCACTTAGTCAAGGCTAGAAAAATGCGAGGCAAGAAATATATAAACTTAGGATTGAATTTATAACAAGGAAAGGGGTCAAGATATGCGTGCAAACTCAGTAGTGAATTCAAAATCATAATAACTTGTCATTTGTTTTTATAACTTCTTCAAAACTATATCCATATCCGTATCCATTGAGCTAAATAAAAGTTAGAAAAACGTTAGCAATTCTAAACCTATCTGATCCGTTTATCAAAGTCCGTAAAAGAAGGAAGGTGAAGTCAGAAAAGTGTAGAAAATAGTGGACGATAATGCCAAGGAAATGGTCATCTTAGGATTGACCTCTGGCAATGGCCGATCAATCACTGTTCCAGGCAATTGGGACTACATTGTCTAGAAATGTACGAAACATTTCGAAATAAGTATACAAGGGCAAACCTTTCTATTATTTAAAGGAAACTTATATCAAGTTAAATCCCTTTGTGATCAAGTTAAAAAAAGAAAGCATGCAATCCCGAAATCATTCTTGATGAAATCATGATGGATTTTTAGTAAAAAATGTGTAAACTTTTTACAATAATTAAGGTCGTTCTTCTGCATATGTTCTTCTTTACTAACCTTCGGCTATGAACAGCTCAGTGACGTTAGTTTATAATTCATTTCTCCAGAAAAAGAGTTTTGATTTAATAACGGTAATATTTATTTCCAGTCAAAACATCCATCCTCAGTACAGAAGGATCCTCGTCCATACGCCGCATCAAATAGCGTTTTTTCTGAAACATTATACCTCTAAAAATGGGGTGGCAGACTCCTCTTGGTACAAAAAAAGGCTAAATGTATCTTAAAAGTGTAGCTTTATTTTATGCTCAACTCCAAGGAACCTTACTCCTTATATACACTCACTTTAATGCAGAAATATGCTTACTTTTATATTTAAAATTTCAGTTAACAATTTATCCTTAAAGAAATTCAAAAACCATACTTTAAGCTTTCCAATAAAGTGTAAGCAGGCATTAATTCCGTTTCTGAAAGTATCAATATAAAAAGGAAATGCATGTTTAACACTTTAATGCTTTACCTTGATATATCTACCTACGTTACAAATTGAGTTATACTTTTTAACCAATTTTTAGCAGGTATTTCTTCTAACCACCCTTTCAATTTCCACTTTTTCTCCCTCAACCAGAATGAACTGTAGTACAAGGTATCCACCATTGTGAATGCATAAAACTGTCCCATCCTTGGTGACCAATTCTCTGTAACTCAGACCAAGAAGCTCCAGCGGAACCTTCTTTTACTCATACTTTTGGGAATTACTTCTCCGTCAGAAATTACTTACCTTAAAACATTTTGTGGGAGTCCGCAGGAAAGAAAGTTAAAAAAAAGTAATGTCCTCATCCTTTCGACTCTTGTTTCTAATTTTTTGTGTCAGACTGCGTGGGTTGTTTATATCTTTTACTATGTCCTACTAGCACATTTTTAAACCTCACGTCCAACTCCAAAAAAGTCAGTTAAAGTGCAGTAGTAGCTCTAGCATCCCATTTCCCATTCCACTAACTAATCACAATTACAGCAACTTTTCCCACTCTTTTTACTTACTTGGCTTCATGCAAGTAAGTTGATTATAATTTGGCGAAAGAAGATGGGACTTTCCAGTCTAGTTTTTTTAGCCTGTGGTTAGTAAAGTTAAAATTGGGCCTTGTCCTCTTGTAGTTCCTTTTACTAATTACATCAGGGATGGAGGGTAAAAAGGGCCGACTGTCTGATCCCGTCAGGGCATTTTCATTTAGGTATTCAACGATGTATTCTTTCCTTCAGATAAGGGTTGACCATCCTTATTTAATTTTTTGAAAGAAGGACTAAGATCAAAGACTTTTAGAAACCTCTTTTTGAAAAGTTGGACCTTACGGTTTTGCAGATTAATGCCTGGAAGAATAGAGATGAAATAGGGAAGGTTTCATTTAATTATGTGTGGGATTATAAAACTACGGATGACGTTTGGCTTCCCGTTGTTCAGACCTTCCTGAACTTTTGCAGTTTGTAAGCAGATTTTAATTAATCTTCTAATTGGATGATAAATGCGGGTTGGATCTGAAGACGGAAAAAAGAATAATTACGAAACTCTGAGCTCTTATTTGTTAAAGAAATGAAATATATCTAGTTTTGTACGAAGCATTGACGAAAATGCAAAACTTTTTTAGAATGTGTTTACTCTTCTACGGTTTTTTTATATTTTTATTCATGAAAACCATAGTGTACAAAAGCATTTGGTAGTTTTTTTCCAACTCTATTGAATTTTTTTAAATAGGCAGTTGTTGGTGTTCAGCTAGCTAACAGTCTTACATTTTAATGAGACAGAGCATCTTGCCTTAGCAAAGCATTAATAGGAGCGATTGGCTTCTTCAGTTCTAACAAAACTCCAGCAAAACCGGAAGCCACATGTAATGCATCTGGGTGATATGAATCCACAACGCTCTAAATCCCTTCATACCATTTATACGGTCCGCTATGCATCTTCACTTTCTATATTCAATTAGGCAACTTTTAAATGCTCTTCATTATCCAACTTCCTCTCCGTCTTACTTCCTAGTAGTAGTTAGTAGTAGTAGTAGTAGTAGTAGTTAGTAGTAGTAGTTAGTAGTAGTAGTAGTAGTTAGTAGTAGTAGTTAGTAGTAGTAGTAGTAGTAGTAATAGAAGCAGCAGAGGCAGTAGTTAGTATAGTTGGTAGTAGTGAAAGTGGCATTAAGTACTCACCAAGAAGTCACCTCAACTTCCTGCCTCTGCCTTAGCCTAACCACCGATTCCATGAGCCATGAAGCTCCATAAAACTTCTGGGAATAATAGACCAAAACTAGATCTAGAGATTGTGGAAGAAAGACCATAAAAATTAACGTGAACTTCTTCACCGACCAAAGAGTTATGCCCAATCTCTACCTAACCGCCTTGTCTTGCTACAGTTACGCATCATTTATCTGTTTAGTATACACCGCAGCTGCCAATTTAATTGTCTAAGGATATACATTTCCTAGCTGCAGCCAGCATTTCTTATCTTGTACTGCATCAACTTCAATGCGAAGGTTGAACTTTCATCGATTCTCCAACAATCTTTAACATCTCCAAAAGGAACCTATCCACAATCCAGTAATTCTTATACGCTTTCTTCTCTTAAATAAGTGCCCCAGAGTAGTAATTCTAAGCTAGCGTACCTACAGGGATAATCTTTAACTCCGTCGAAGTTGCAGGAAGAACGTTCAGCATCATGTGACAGTATCAATGCCCATTATGTTCCACAAGCCAAGATAATTGTTACGGAAGTTAATGTCACATTAAAAGTTCGGAATCGGGAGGAGGAGCGGAACACATTTTCCACCAGTCACCCCCGAAATACCCGGTGTACCAACTATTCAATGAAATATACCTTACTTCGGTGATATCTGCTGAAGATTTGGCAGCATATGAAGTCACAATATAATCCACCTTCGCCACGTCCAACTAGCCGACAAGGGTACAAAAGAGAAACTGAAAGTGAAACCTGAAGAAAGATAGAGTACAAAAGTTTTCTATAATGTGGCAAAAGTTCTTTGCTGGTTGGTTGGTCGTGCCAATTGAGATTGAGACCGGAAACTACCAACCGACTTTTATATCAAGATGACTTTTATCAAATTTACTGACCCTAGTCTCCTGTCATCATCCTCTTCACGTAATTCCCATAGAACAAACCGTAGCATCATGGTGATAAAAATGCTTAAAGGCACTGGATGTTCCGTTCAATTAATCGACATGAAACCCTTTAGAAAGAAACTTTATGTTAAACAGTTCACCTGGAAAAGTTAAACGATTTGGTATTGCATCTTCCAATAAACTAGAGCTCGAACAACTCTAGGATAAACTCTAGAAAAAATGGTAGTTTACTTGTGGTAAAGAAAGAAAGTAAACAACAAATATTATTGATATCGATACCGCAAAAGGAGAGAGAAGAGAAATGGCCCATAGACGAGAGTAAACGTCTGCAAGTGATGTGAAGTATTTCTGACACTCCTGTGTTGACTTTTGTATGAAAAAAAGTTAGATTCTGCAATATTGTGATAGAGGATGCTTCTTTCTAGGGAACGGGATAACCGGAGATCGTGGTTGCTTGTTCTCGGGGTTTCACAAAGTTATCCACAGTCAAAATGATAAATATTTGTCCAAGTTACTTTGAGCAGGTATGATGATTCAACCGGTGAACTGATAAGTACCAAAATCGAACAAACTGTGAGAAACAAAGCCCTATCCCTTAAGTGTAAAGCAGGCTCAGTCGAGCCACACCCCTCCCTATCCTTTAATGCTTTTTGTACCCCATTGTAGCCTCTCGTGGATTCGCCGGAGAAACCCCGTGGGGTTTGCCTTCCTTAATCACTTATGAGAATAACCTAAAGCCTTGCCGGGTGGCAGGTTCCCACTTAGTGAGTTGTGGAGAGGTCGTTTACAATAGTCTGTGAAGCGTTCGATGAAATTGGTCGGGTTGTCCGAAAAGATGGGCATTCCTTCGTATTATATTATGCTCCAAGTGGTCCTTTCACTCTCCACTACAGCGGAGGTTGATGAAAGACATCTTTTGTAAAAACCGACACAAACCCGTAATAATAAACCATACGATTTACCGTAAACGTTTGTATTTCTACGGACAAACAAACCAACCAAACCAACCGAAGCGCTGTTAACGCAACTGGGACACTTCTATTGGAAAAGGGGTTTGTGCTTCATTTGATATTGCTAATTGCAACTAAATGAAAGAAACCTAATTTAGTGAGTAGAGAATAGGGTTCAGTTCATTACGAGAGGGTAAAAAGGTGTGGGCTTGCTAGTGTTGATGAAATGTTAGGCTTGAATAATCTCATCAAAAATAAGAAAATAAACTGTCTTTCCTCTGGAATAAAGCGTTTGTCATCAGAATTCTCTTCTCCAAAGGGCAATTTCGACAGGAAATCAGCGATTTTTTAAGATTGATGAGCGTAAAAGTCAGACTTTATTTCCGGTGAAAGTTGAAATATCAGTTGCTTTAGCTGAAACTTTACAGCTCGAAAGTCCTATTTATAAATTGTGTGCTTTAAAATGCATTAAGGAAAATACTGCAATAATACACCTTACTATCTATACGTTTGAGACAGTTTGTTTGTGGTTTCCTAACCTTTCACCTTCGTCTTTGTCAAATGCCAAAAGGTTTTCATGTGGGTTATATCCATTAATCCCTTTTAAACTTTTATACAGAAGAGTTTTCAGGCAATTTGTGATCAATCAAAAATGAAGTTGATTGAAGGTTCGGAGGCTGGAATGTTATTTCTGTACAACAAGCTCAATACCCGATAGTACCACACTTCAATCCCAGTAACACCGATCACCTTCACCAAACGCTCTGGATTTACTGCATTCCTTCGAGTAAAAACGGAAAACCACAGAATCCGTAAAACGAAACTACCATAAGCCTGTCCATCGATCTATACTACAACTTTTAGTGAACGGATTCTACGTGTTAAATGTACAAAAACTGCTCATTTTATGTCAAAATTCTTGACATAAATGTAAAAAAATACATACAATTGAACATGAGTCAGAATAGTCGGAGTCTAAACCAAATGATGACAATAATTTACAAACAATTGTATCCATATTCTTCTTAAATAGGTTGATTAAAAATTTAGAAAATGGAACTGAATTAATATTGGTAGATGCACTGTTTTATACTATTGCGTAGTCCATCTGTAAAAGAAGCTAATTCCCTGGTCACTTTATTGGTGGATAATTAACCCAAAAGACATTGATTTGATAAGTTGAACGATTAGATCGAGGATTGACGTGCGTTTACTTACAAAACCAATTAAATCCCATTCTCAGGTCAAGCTTAATTGCTATCCGTGGCTCTGACAAAGGCATAATTAATTATCTCTGTACCCATGACCTAAATAAATATATGGACTTTCCTAATTTACCTAAGCCGTCTGTATCTGACCGGGGATGGTGTTTTTGTTGATTGCAGATTCAGTCCAAAATACGTGGTGCTAGATTGTCCAGCCTCATTGGCCCAGGAAGTGATAATCCAACATGTCCAAGGTGTCCAAATGGGTAGGAGAACGTATCATTATCTGTTGTCCGGACTGGTAAGTTTTTATTCTCTAATCTTGCAGTTCAGTATTTTATATTCTGGTTCAGCGAGGTTCTAACCAGCCTTGTTCCTACACTAAATTCACAGTAAAGAATTTGCAATTGGTGAAAAGTATAAAATGTGAGACCCAAGACAGGCCTTTACGTTCCAAAAGAACTGTTCACCATTTGGTTAGAAAATTCATATCATTTCCACTAATTATATGAAAACAAAAATAACCAATTATAGCAAATAGAATGAAGACTATGTACTAAAACGCAGCAAGTTGAAAGAGGAAGTGAAGCGTTCCTTGGATTTGCCTTGCTTGCATAGACAGTTTTACAGCTTTTATAAACGAATCTACAGTCTTGAACTATAATATGCAAAAGCTACACTTATAATTCGCTAAATGCAAAGTGCGACAAAACAAAACGCATGAAGATTGCTACACACATTTAAATTTTATTTCGCCACACCTTACATGCACCAATCCCGTAGAATCCATTATTATAAATAGACGCATATAGTATGTATAAAAGAAGAGCATTATGCTTATTAGGAATGTTGAAAATGATGTGAACTTTGTGCTTATCTTTGGTTGGATTGTACTTTACTTGTAGGCAATGGATGAGCCTTGGGAGTCGTCAATTGTGGAATATGGGGCAGTTAATGTCACCGGGTTTCGCATAGTCGACCCTGGAAAACGCTACGTTAAGGATTTCTTCAAGAAATGGACGCAGCTTGATTCTGCAAATTTCCCTGGGGCTGGACGGCCCTCCATATCCGTAAGAGTTTCTTCTATTTCCTACTATTTACTAACAATACAAGTTACGACTTTTGTCTTTATTTATATTTTTCCATTTTGTATCTTGGGCCTCCTTCCTTTCCCTTTGAAATGGAATAATCTACTACAATTTACTACTGCAGTAAGTAGGAATGCTTATGGGAGTTTTTAATCCAAATAGTAAACAATATGTTCAAGTAAATTAGATGCACAATGCAATGCAAACAAAAGGTTGGGAGGATGCTTGGATACTATTATTAAATTTGGTTCGTATCTTTTGATCTTTTAAAATTTAGAAAGTATTCTACAAAAACAAATATATACATTGATTTCTAATTTCTAACGATATTTTATGTCCCTTTCCTTAAGCACCTGAAGTCCACAAAGAAGCTTCAAAAACTTACTACTGTTTAAATTAACATAATATTTACACCATTTGACAAAAAACCAATGCTAAAATCCGTTTAAAATTCTACATTTTAATTATGAAAACCTTTTCTTAGCATTATTCCATAGATAACCGTATTCTATACTAAAGAACATCGCCAGACTTTCTCCAAACTCACCTATACCACCGTTTTCTTATCAGATTTTTATTGAATTTAGACATTTATAGTTCCGTTGTGTAGCATACACAACTGTTTACTTGCGCAACATAAATAGTATGCGGACTGTCAAGTAGAAATAAAATATTGCCAACCACCAGATTTCCCACTAGCAACTTGGTGTAACCAAACTGCCCAAGTGTGATAACTCAAGCAGAATCAGATCAGCGAAGTAAGAAAGTTTAACCTTTAACCTCAGCAGTTGATATCATAAAGAGGGAATAAATAAACCTCCGTGTTGTGATTCATCTGTGTCAAGTGAAAGGAGTCCTTGGAGAAATCTTCGGTATCGACAAGGGTTCAGTTTCCTGATCTGACTCATACTCATAGGTTGAAATAGTAGTAGTAGTAGTTGTAGTAGTAGTAGTATAAGTAGTAGGAGTAGTAGTTGTTGTTGTAGTAGTAGTAGTGTAGTAGTAGCAGTTGTTGTTGTAGTAGTAGTAGTGTAGTGGTAGTAGTAGGAGTAGTAGTAGAAGTAGTAGTAGAAGCAGTAGTCGAAGTTGTAGTAGTAGTAGTAGTAGTAGTAGTTGCTGTTGTTGTAGTAGTAGTAGTGTAGTGGTAGTAGTAGGAGTAGTAGTAGAAGTAGCAGTAGTTGCAGTAGCAGTATAACTGGTAGTGGCAGTGCCTTGACTAGATTTAATCAGCAAGCCGACTCTTTTCTTCACCTTGGTTGGCTGGCTCTACCAACTTTTATGCATCATATGCACTATTTCTCCCGTCTGTAGATTTATTAACCCCCTTTGCACTCCTGACAGATTAAAAATACCTCAAATAAAAGTAGTGAATAATGGTCGAGTGCATACTGAAGGGCCTGCAGGATCCGTATTCTCAGGCTCCTTCTAGATACTATATATTTTGTTAGCAGACATCTACTAGAAAGGATTCCAACAAATCGCTATTAAAGGCATACAATTCTGGCTTCGTATCAAATTTTAACTAGCTTACAGCAAGTACATGCAGTTTGTGTACCACAAGTTAGTAAGTACTACTTACAATTTAGCTATCTTGCTCTTAACATCAACGCTTACAAAAATAAAACTGATCAATAACAATTCTATGAACTTTTTTTTATGAAATAACCTCCAAAAATCCACTTCTCGGACTTAAACTCAGTTTTTAAGCAATTCCATTACTGTCCTTGTCCAAACATTTGGGGACAACCTATAACAGCAATATTGCATAAATTACGGCCTTTCACGTAAGAAAGACCCAGGTGAGAGGTACCGCATTTCCGGATTTAATTACCCTGTGGAATTATTTTTTCAACCTCCGATTTACCATGGGGAATTTTATCGGGAAATACGGTATGTGTCATAAATATACTTCTATGCCTTCCATGTACCCCTTCCGTAGAATATTAGGCAACCCTTGGTTCAAAGTTCATTCCAACGGCTCAATCAATAGTGGGAGTGACGATGAAAACGGCTTTTATATCATAATGGTAGAACTGTAATAGCAACACGTACAGGAGGAGAAGAAGCGAAGGATGTTCATTAGCCGACCTGAACAGAAAGTAAAGTAACTTTAGTACGGATAATACGTTTGATCATTGTGTCCCTTGCATTCAAATTAGGAGGAAGCAGTCTTGCTGTTTGTCCTGAATAAAATAATCGTCAAGGATCTTCGTCTTCTCTGTAGAATCCTGAGCGAGTTTGCATAGTAAATTACCAAGTCGTAAACTTACCTTAAAGGATATTTATTTTATATTTGGAGTTAGACAAGCGTAATTGCAGTTCGCTCTTTATACGAGGAAGAAATAAGGACCGTAAGATCCATTGCTTTATACAGATAGACAGTGTAGACTGTGGCAGATTGGTGCTATAATCCCAATATTTGCACAAGTCTACAATGACAAAGCCGTTATGGTTCATTATCACAGGGACCTAACCCTTGCTTGCCCCGTAGGTACTAGACGGTCCTTAAACCCTCAATAAAAGCCCTAGAGCCATGCAAGCAACGTCCTATATTAGATAAACCGCATTGGTATTGGAACGCCATAGAAAGAGAGTCGCTAATTTTATAAGATTAAATAAAAGGTTAATTAAATCTATAACTGGGTTGGTAATTTAGGATGGAAAAAGGATAGGTGAACTTTCAGTAGGGCAGTTTTTGTTCCCCAGGGGAAAGTAATTCAGTTGGTTAAAGCTCTATCTCAATAAAAACAATAAAACCCGTAGGACGTTTGATGCGAAGAAGGCGACACCGTCTCTAGTTTCTAAATATTTGCTCAAACACTTCTCGTAATCGCTCAAGTGTCGGTTGGAATATTAAATAAGCAGCGAGCGTCTATCTACAGGAAAGTTTATAGCAAGATTTTAGATGTGAGAATCATGATTACTAGTTCCATTTGTAATCGTCATCTTCTGTGGATCAACAAACTTAGATATAACGCAGCGCGGAGAAAACACAATGTTATACCGATCTTATGTGACCCTGTACTCGGTTTCAGACTAAAATACATCTTTAGAATCTATTTACACCGATATCATTTCATTTTAGCAGCCGAGATTGAACATTTTCGGATAAACTAGTAAATAATCTTCACCAACTGCAGCACCACTGTCCTTGCTTTCTTTTTTTTGCAACTACATGACGCTTATTAGAAATACAATATAAACCCTCCAGAAGTATAAACCGGTTCAGAAAATAGCAATTTGTTGTCCTTTTTTGCTACATTTAGTTAAAACTCCGTGACATTCAAGCTGAACTAAAAGTTCCCTTCCTTTCCTCTGCCAAAATCCTCACTATTTGTTTCGCCATTAGCAAGATTCTTCTAATGTATGTTTTAATGAAATTATTCTGATTAAAAGACTTTTCTTGTTCTGTTCCATTTCCCAACTACCAACTACCCACATTTACTTGAAACACATCCTGTCTAATTAACCCGGGGGTTCGAGAGCAGGCAGACGCAGCTCTGATGTACGACGCTATATCCGTTCTTTACGAAGCATTTGGAAAGATTCTTCGAAAGAAGCCGGATTTTTTCCAACAACAACCAACAGGACAAGGCCAAATCCGTCCAAATGGCACTCGAGAAGTTCATTGTGCCACCGGCCGAGACTTTACAGACTCACCCGTACCTTTCGAACTTGGGGAGAAAATAGCAAAGTTCATCCGAAAGGTAAGCCTACTCTTTACTCAAAAAAAACTCCCATCCTACTCTTCTACCCGGTAACCTAAAATAGAATAAGAAAAAACCCCAAAAAATGTAGGCTGTAAGCAGTCGATTCCTCCGAAAATGGTTGAGCTCAGCAAAGCATTTTTTGAAACGGTAACTAAACTAAACCCCTGAACTTGGGAACTTTCTCACCGTTTTACCATACTTTTTTGGTAGAATTCTAGCCTGCAAAATATCTAACTACATACTATAAACTACATGAGTAAGTTGGTTTGTCTTCTAAAACAGTAGCTGGTATTTTTAACTTTGTACACTTCTATCCCACGTACTTCTGTAAAAACTACTTACTCCTATCATCTCTCATACATGTTTACATGAAATGGTAGAAAAGGTTCGACTGTTTTATTATGTTGGAGAGGATAACAAAGAAGAAATAAAAAGTTTTAAGATGTGGGTCGTTTTATTTTCGGAGCGAGAGAAAGTAAGTTGATCTCGTAAAGTCTCTCTCCAGCTTTCTGATGGATCGACGATAGTTGGCCAATTACTTGATCAGATCTCTCTTCTTTTTTCGAAGAAACTAAAAAAAACAGGAATTCCAAGTGCCATTCGATGCACTACCCATTTATACTTTTAACATGTGAGAGAAACAAACAACCAAAGACGTACCTACTAAACGCCTACCATACATAGTTCAACTTTAATAAGATACCGTATATTCTCAAAATATAGCCCGACAGGGTCACTTTTCGAGGTATATTTGAGCATAAAATAAAATACAATAAACATAGCTACCATGTTAATGGGACTATTATTGGAGGGGGTCTGTAATACTTGGATGTACGGACATTTACGCAGCAAAATGTAACTGGACGGCACAGAGTTTCTAAAACCAACAGTGTTGGCTAGAAACTGACTGTAATTATCCGAATAGAATCGATATTCCTGTACCCTCTAACTTGTAGCTATCATAGAAACGTTATCACGATTGTTTACCGTTCACAACCACTTAAATATACAATCTAGCATCCCAGTAAACTGTCTACGTACATTTAAATGATAAAAACCTCTCAAATCAATTAAAACACCCAGCCTCGTGCGGTGAACTTATAAAAGACCCCTTACAAAGCTACAATGGACCAATCGAAAAAACTTTTATTATTTGTGGCTTCAAGAAGTAGTAAACTTCCCCGAAGTAGAAAGCAGGTTTAATTGATCTTTACCACGGGGAAAAAGTAAGGAAACGTACAAGAAATCAAACGTTCATAATATTTCTTTTATTCCAACTTTTATATAAAACTTTCCCTCAATCTTGTACTTCGCGAACGAACGTGCCGTTATTTGATACTTCCCAATCTTATGAGGCACTTTCACTTTGGTTTAATACTTCGTGTGTACACAAAAATAGTTTGTTTGTTCCTACAGCGTGTTCTCTGGCAGTATTAACTATCCGCATAAGCTTATCCTTCGGTTATTGCCGTAATAATATTATTACTGAACCATAAATTGTTTTCTCATCGTCCTAAATCATAAATGATAGCCACAAACCGATTAAACAAACATCCTCAGCTATATACACTTTTACTTTATCGCAAAAAAATTGCGGGTTTGGTGGAGAAAGTTGCATTAGAAATAATAACATTTCTCCGGAATCTTTTACTGCAACTTTTACTGCAAATTTATTTGGCAGAGAAACCACTTTTCCAAGGCCCAAAAAATATGTCATTTCTGTAATGGGAAGAAATACTATGCGGAATATGGCATTACAATTTCATGATTTTAATAAGTATAATCGGCAGAAAACGAGCTAAACTTGGCCTGTAGAACAATAAGTTCAAGAGGCCTCGGCCATTTATTTGAATAGTTTCTGTTTTAGTCTTATTTATAATAACTAATTAATTTTATAATGCAATCCTCCGTTTTTGCAACAAGTCCTATCTGTGCCATTAATTACTTTCAATCGGTTATTTTGACAAGATTCACAACCTTCAGTAGGAAATATAGCTTTCTTAAAGCTTCTAATAATTTTAAAGTTTCTTAGCTGTGCTTACAATGGAAATGCACAAGCTCGGCCATGAATATCATTGAGCTAAAGAGTTGAAAAAGTCCAAGGGTAAAATGCTCCAAGAACGTGTTTAAAGGTTAAGTTGTCGTCTACCGAAGAAGATAAGGATTCCATGTTGGTTGTCTCGTCGGTTTGACGTCCAGTTTTAAGCCACCATTCCATTTTAGGCAGTTTGCAATTGCAATACAGGTCAAGATTCCCACAAGGTTGCTAGATGGAAGGTTCGGGTAGCCCTTATAAGCTTGCCAAAGTTATCCTTCAAGATTGAAGACCTTTATACAAATTTACAAAAGTCTACCTTAATCCAACGTTTGACCTTGTACCTAAACCAATGCGTCTTCTACTTACCCATAAAAGCATTATAAGTTGTCTCAGAGGCAAATACCACATTTCTTTTTCACCCCTCGGTCAAATTACTGTTCAGTAGAACGGGTTTGGGTGGGTGGAGCCTGTTTAACATGTAAAGTATAGTAAGTATAGGCTATTTCTAAAATTGTAGTGGGTACATAAAGAAACCAGTGGGTACAATGCGCCCTTGAACCTACGCTGGTTGCGTCTATGTCAAATACTCCTCAAAAAGTGTTTTCTAATGTCCTATCTCAATTTTGCATTTGATCAACGGAGAAGACACCGTTAGTACGGCACGGCTCCGTTCAAGGGCTGTACGAAGTTCGGGAAGCATTTAAAACCTTCCTGGAACTCCTCCGTGTATTTTAGAAGTGAGGGAGCTCCTTGATTGCAGAAGAAACAGACAGTTTTAACAAAAATGTGACCCCCGTTGGTATCCTCTATGGCAATCTTGTAATTGATCCTTGCCGGAAGCTGCCCCATAAAGCAGAAGCTGAGGCATTTTGGAAGGGTCTGTTAGAATCACATAGGGTCCCCACGTCCTTCCTTATGATAGGCTGGAATACCGGAGTCAAGAGGTCAAATATCGTCCTGACAGATTCAGACCGTAGGTCATCAATCTCCACTCCAGGATTGAGACTAAGCATGGGTCACTCTTAGTCCGAATGTGGAAAAGTCTTACGGGAAACTTCGTAAAAGGAAGGGTAAATCCAGAAGAGTTTGTAGATTAATTTTATGTTAAAAGCGCTACTAAAACTGTTTCTTGCGATGTCATCCAAGTTTTCTGACTCCTTGCCTAAACTTCCCTGCTGGAATAAGAGTAAGGAGCATTGGAATAGGTTCGGGCACTTCAGTAAAGTGTCCATAAACTTTTGGACTTTCAAAACTTTTTCAAATAAAGAAGTGGAAACGGCAGATTGGTTTGGACTTGCGGACAGGTAACAGAGGCAAGGTAGGAGAAATACAAAGGAAATGATACGTTTTCTGCCCATTTTGATGATTTAAAATATCCGTAAATTGGGTTGGATGAAAAACGTCCAAATGAATTTGTTCTGCAGAAAGAGATAAACTCAACGATTGCCAACCCTGAATCTACAATACAATAATTTTGCATTGTATAAATTCCCCCAAAAGTATATGGACCTGTTGGATCAATTGAGTTCCATTGATTGATGGAATAAAATTGATTTTAATATTTTAAAAGCTCCAAGCATATATTGACTAATATGGAGTAATAGCTAACTTAGTTGAACTTTACTCCGTCGTCTGTGCCTTCGGGAACTTGGCTATAGTTATCATTCGCCGTCGAATGGGGCCGTATAATGGCCAATCCGCTTTAAAAGCCTACACTTCCAGGTAACCTTTAGATTGGGGATAAAATCTATTCTTAGAATCCTCAGACTTATAGAAAGCAAGTAAAATAAGGATCGATTTGATGCATTACATAAGACTATCGAGACTCCAGTTTATAGTAAACAGGAAATCATGCTTCTCATCTAAAAAATACCGATTAGAACCAGAAGATTGTGACAGGACACACGGATTGCCACTGATTGATCGGTCAGGCACATCTAAACTTTAATCAAGAAGCGGCCATTAAAAATCCCAGGAACGTGAAAGCTGGCTAGTTCTAGTTCACGTGTTCAAACATCCTATTTTGATTGATTTTATTCATCAAGAAACCCAGTATACAGGGCTCCTTTGTGCTTGATAAATAAAGTTTCAGAAATATACGGGACAACTATAAATTAGACTGAAATTTGTGGATTAGCAAATCGATAGTACGCATATTTTTTAATAAATTAGGCAATACGCAAGTTTACAACGTAGTTGCGCTAACAAAATAACCTAGGGCACTTTTTAGCCAACTACGACACTAAACTGAATTGAGGGTTGTTAAAATCTGTTATTATAATTAAAAATGTTATTTAAAAGTCACTATCGTTTCCCTTTAAAAGCTAAAGTATCAAACGTTCTCAACACGCACGTTTCCAACTCTCATTAATTAAAAAAGCTGACATTTCATACTTATTTTATCTTCTCGTTTTGCCTCTTTCAATTACAAAATCTCTTCAATCATTATTTTTTTTATAGAAATCTTCCTGCACTAAAATCAACCAAAATGCAATAGACTTCAAAACTTCATTACGTCAGTAATAGCATATTCTGCATTTCATACAGAATTTTAATCTCATCAGCATTTTTATTATTTTTTCTCATAAGATAAAGGAATTGCTAGGGTTTCGCATACTTTGGGATACACTCCTTGCTCGTCTTGAGCATTCGTTCCGCTTGCAGTTCTTCTAGAAATTGAAGACTTGCGGATAAAAGCCCCAGTTCCTTCCTTTACTACTTCGAGGGTTCGCAATTTATTATTCCTTCTGCCTATTTTATTAGCCCCTCCGCGAAAGGCAGGCAAAACGCACTCAACTCATAGGATGAGACTACTGACATACGTACAAAATATACAAGATATAGTTAAGAAAGGAGTTTTAGGAATCTGCAACTCGGGATGAATGCAAAATAGCAGCCTCTTCTTCACTTTATTACTGGGCTTTACTGCTTCACAAAAGTACAAATGGCTATTATGCTCTTTATATATCGGACTGAAGAGCAGTTGAAGCTAATAGTTCCCATTATTATTAGAGACAGTTGATGCTACTTTCTCCAACTATGAAACTAGCAAGTATATTCGTTCTACCTAACTACTCCTCACTTGGGTCTCTACAGTACGTCTAGTCTATTTATTTTCGTGTGAAATAGCATAATCATTCAGGAAGGCGTGAGTGAGTTGTAGTTTAGATGTGAAAGTGTGTAAATATAATGGAAAGTTCTTTGACTCGCGTTTTTCTTCTTCGTAATGTTCAACAATATGGAAGCTCTGACTTCGTTTCTTGTGTAGCACAGGTTTATTGTAGATGTTTAGGAAAGTAAGTTTTGGAGATTTGACTAAGAGTTTTTTGCAGAAACTTTTCGGATTAAATTAGGTCTTTGTTGTAGAAAGTTTTCATTCTTAGAAATGTAAAAAAGATGACCTCAAAGGCTTTTTGGATCAAAGACAAAGACTGGACTGTAAAGTGTACAAATTTACATTGTTTTTTTCGAAATTAAATCCTCCAATTCAGCCAAACCTATCTTACAATGTAGAATAAATTCTACAAAAGTATGAATAATTTATTTTTTATTTCGAAAATCCTGACGAGCAAGAATTAGTGCTTCTAATGAGATCATCCAATTCAACTAAATTCACTCCACTGTATTTTAACAAGTCTCATCTGATTAAAATTAAAGTAAAGACATTTTTTTCAGAATTTAAAACCTGTATTTCTATAGAAAATCAGATAGAGTTCAGTTGTTAAATACAAAAATGTTTTTTGATGCCATTCAATAGTAAGAGAAGAGTATCCATCCATTTGTGTGTGGAATATTTAAACATTCTGACTGAATAAATATTATACTTCTCATATGACTCCTGCTTTAACCCATCCGTACATACCAATTGGCATCAGTTATTTCGAAAAATAATAGTTATAAGACGCGTCATGTGCACGAAGGTATATTGTTGCATTATCTAACTTTTGTTCCCTCCTACATTTTCCGAAAAGTTGCTCAATTCTTCAATATATTTCTTCACTAAGATTTCTTGTTTCTGTCAGGGTTGAGCCTCAGTTTGGTAGCTCAACCTAAACATTAATTACCAAATCAACTAAAGCCTTATTAATAAGCATGCTCAAGTTTTCTCAGAAATATAAAAACTATTGACTCAATTTCCAATTTCTCTTTGATAATACCCTAAGTAATTAATATTCCCTTCAATAACTTCTGTTAACCTAAATGTATTCGTGTAAATACCTAAAGCTTTGATACTGCTCTCAAAATAATACTACAAATATGGACATTATGCAGAAACTACTGGCATGAAAACGGGTACATCATTCTCAGAAAAGTCCCTTTGATTTTGATTTCCACAACTCAGCTTTTCCCCAACTAACTCAAATAATTTCGTTAGTGTTTCACTTTCAGGGAAGATTTTAGAATCCTCTCCTTTCTTTTTTTCTGAGAAAGGGAGAGTTTGGTTTAATAGGTACTTAACTTAGTAGCATAAATATTAAATGAGCCTATCGAAAAAAAACAGACAAGCAGAAGCAGTTACCGTATTTTCTGAAATTACTCCCCCCCGGAATAACTCCCCCCTCTAAATAACTCCCCCCTGCAAATGAGACCATTGAAAATTAACTCCCCCGATGGAGTAATTTCCGGAAATACGGTAGTTGGATATTGATCAATCATCGGCTCAATTATTAAAGAATACTCCGAAGAAGGGGAGGAGAAAGGTATAAATCCTTGAGCTCAAGTCCCCAGAGAGCCCCCCTCCCCCTTTTCCATCAGATTCTGTACGTCAGTCAGCGTTTTGTCTTATTAAATAGTGTCTCCATCCAGCAAGGTTGTAATGTACTGCTAAGCTTGTTTGGCTTTAGTTATCAACGTAGTACGTTTTGATCCCTTTTCAAGAGAGTCAGTAAGAAATTGGATTTCAATTTTATTTTGTCTACCCCGTTAAAAGGATCGGTATGAAAAGGGCTGGATGAGTCCATATATCTAGAAGTCGAAGTTCTATTGGGAGTAGGATCTCTGTGATACTCACAGCTAATTGAAATCTTGGTTGAAATCAGCGGAAAAGCATCAAAATCAGACCCTTTAGTACGAAGAGTGTATCTACATAATATTTGGGTTGCGGTTGCTCTGAAATTTTCGCTTCGAAGAAAAAACCACAAATTTAGGAATTTTTGGATTCAAAATCGTAGATCTTAATAACCCTAACTTTAGAAAATACCCAAAAAACTAAGCCAAATGAATCCTCGACCGCTTAAACTTCTGCAGAGCCTAAAACGCTAAACATTTTGTTTTTAATCCTAGAAAATTCCGTTTTTTGATAGGTAGTAATATTCCCAACGCTTTTTTTGCCGATTAGAACGCTTCTGTACAGTCAGACAGTGCAACAATTAGATTCCAATACGCTTCCCTATGGATCAGGATATGGAAACAGGTACAGAATTATATTCACTTTAGAAGTCCCGTTCATGCGGATTTTAGGATTTCAGTCAATGTCCTCTCTCTCTCTGTGAGGAATAAGGAATAAGGACTAATTTGAGTCAAAGTAAAGGCAATCAATCCAGCCTCCCTGGTGATTACAGACACTCAGGAAGAGGGAGGACAATCCCGACCCGAGCATTTCCATTAGTGATATCAACAAGCGAAGGGAATTAGTTTCCTCTCTCATCCTTGTCATTTACCCTCTCAATCTCTGATCAAGGAACAGAGCCACACCCTCTCCGACCCAAACTCATAGAAATTAATATTAGGCTTATGTAATCCAGCCAGCTCCATTACCAAGTTTACTTTGACTAATCAAACGTTACTTTTCTACACAGTCTCCTAATTTCCTTCCTACGCTTCAAAGCAAAGCTTTCCTTTGAGCTGATCTCTACCGATCTGATTTGCCTTTGGGGAGACTACTACTGCAATAAATTTAATGGCAAAGTTGTTTAAATTGCACTGAAAATCAAACGCCGAAATATTTTTCTAGAGGATTCTTATGCTAAAGCTCTGCTAAAGTTACCCGCTTTATAAAAAGGTAATTGGGATGAAGAAAGTGTCCCAAATTTCTTGTAAGAGTTATGAAAAGACATGATTGATTGGTTTTTTAGCTTTTAGTATTATATAAACCTTTTGATAATATGTTTGGTAAATCCAGTTAAACTTTCCCTAAAATTCTAGAAGACCTAAGATTAATTACCGAAATAATGTTATGTTTACTTCACCATCTAAGAACATTCTGCAATAAATAGTCTATATGAGAGCCAGATTTTTTTTCTAATAAAAGTGAACCCGACAGCCAAGTTCTGATAAATAACGATGAAAAGATATAGAAAAAATGGCCAAGGAAAGCGTTCGTGATCTCAGATTAGGATTATCTTAATGGTTATCCAAGCTGAGTTACTTTCATCTCTCTGTTCTAATTTCTCCATCATCCTGTGTTTTATGCTTCGTTAGACAGTAGCAAAGTACAGCGTCCAGCTGCAAGGATTGTCCCATAAACTTCTCCACTTTCACTTAAGCTAGACATTTGGCCCAACAACGTCTCATCTTTTTCTTGGATAATGTGGTTTGCAGTTGCTGACCCCCGTTCTTCTAATCTTTACTGCCTTTCTTAATGACCATTCTTTATCACTTTTATACTTACCATATTTTAATTATGAGTATTTAATAGCCGAAGAAAGCCTTAAGATCCTGTATAAAAGAGAGTGCCATGTAATATGCCATGAAGTAGAGAAATACTGAGTGAAAGTGAAATATAATATAATATCTCATCAGATACAGAGAAGAGGCTTCATCCGGGTCCGGTAGGAAAGCAGGAAGGATTGTATTTATAATTTTAGTGAAAAAAAAATGCATTCAAAGAAAACCAAAGAGTTTGTCAGATAAAATAATTATAGGAACGACTGAAATGTATTCGTTTTGGTACGCAAGCAAGGAAAATTATTTTAATTAATGCTCATACGTATAAGCAACGGGTGCATGACAAATGATACCGCGTCAAATGATACCTAGCGTCAAATGATACCGCGTCAAATGATACCTAGCGTCAAATGATACCGCGTCAAATGATAGCTAGCGTCAAATGATACCGCGTCAAATGATACCTAGTGTCAAATGATACCGTAAAATGTATTGCCATGAAAAGAAATGCATTCTACTTACTGCAACATACACACCACAGCATTACTACTGCTACTACTGTTTACTACTACACTTGAACTGCTACTACTAAAGCTACAGCCCTAAAGCAGAGCGATGTTGAGAGGTACCCACCGGTATCATTTGACGCGGTATCATATGACGCTAGGTATCATTTGACGCGGTATCATTTGACGCGGTATCATTTGTCGCAGACTCATAAACAACAATATTTCGGCATTAACCTCAACAAATGCCAACGGCAAATGTTTGTTCTGTTCTGTCACCCAGCAGACTGCGATATAAAACTGACGGTCACTCTGCTTATGATTTTTAGCAGCATTACATGCAGGATTATGGTCTGATTACTCAAACAGTCAATTTATGTTTCTATACTAATTTTCTGCTCCGTTGAATTGCATTATTTCCGATTTTATTTCTACTCTACGTAATACAATATATCGCATGAAAATAAATTATTACAAAAATCCTGACCGGCAAGGATGAGTACAAAGTGAGTTGTAGTAAGAAAAATCTCAATATAAGTTTTGATCATTTGATGTGGGACGTGTTATAATAAATACAAAAATGACAGGATAACCGAAGAATCGCAGAGTGAGTAGGATTTGTTCCATCTTACACAGGAATGCCCTCAACATGATGTGTCCAATACACAAAATTAATAACCTCAATAATCTGAGTCTGAGTTCAGGTAGTTTTAGCTAAAATTACATCCGATTCCAATTTCTGCCATGGATCGCATTTTGTCTAAAACCTAAATTATGGGACTATAGTTTTCCATATGTTGATATTGATTACAAAAGTCATTGGAAATTAATTTCATTCGACGGTTGTCTATTTTGTACCTGAATGTTTTGATTCTTATCGATACAGAAGCATATGAACTCATTTTATCTAACTACCTGATGTGGTTGAGGGAACTTCTTTAACAAACAAACCACTTGCAGAACCATGTACCAACCTTTGTATTCAGAAACTTATAATTCGATAGGAAATACAGAACTAAAAGTCTAGCCTCCTATGTTTGGATATTATTATTAGATTACAACTTTATAACAACCATGCCAAAACGGCCTTACATATCCAAGCCCAACTGTAAAATATTCCTAAAGCAAATCCTTTTCGATTTATGTTTAAATACCTGTTTACAAAACTAGGTGATGAAGTTGCAAGTTTTTCACTCTCTTCGGAAAAAGCTAATAAAATATTGATTTCTTTGGCATAAAGAAATTTATTGTACTTTTGTAGCTCATGTCAAATAAGTAGGCCCCGCCCAAGTACCTGAATCCTTACTCTCGTTTGCTTCTAATCAGCAGATAAGTAATACTACACCGTATTTAAAATAGCCATGAATTTTTTAAATATTATTATTTCAAAACGCTTGTCTCTTTCGACTGATAGAAAGCTGAGGACTGCTAGCTTGATTTTTCAATATTCGTTCAGAACTGCTCCGTGCTTCTTGTTATCTGATCTACTGTTTTACTTATTAAAGACCGTTCCTAAAACGTTTACCAAAACGTCATCACACCTTATTCCTTAACACATATACCCTACTTCCAAAAAGAAATGGCCACAAAAGGAATGTGGAGAGCTTTTGAAGTCTGTTTCAAACTGTACAATACTGTCCATATTTCCGACTATAAAATTACAATTTCAGCTTCTAGGGGGGTTTTAGATGTTTTGAACCGTACAAGGGGCCAGAGTTTAAAACTAAAAGTTGGATCTGTATTCCTCCTGTTTAATATTCTTGTACTCATTTGTCGTCTCATTCACCTGTTTCTGTTAGCTATACCAGAACAATCAGAGACAAGTTTGGAGGGCTTAATGGAGTTGGCGAATCTATTGTTTATAACAATCCTAGCGATTGTATCATATCCAATAAATAAAACGTTAGCTTTCACTCCTGAAAAGACAGCAAGCGTTTTTAACAATATGGAAGAGCTTCTTGGATGTGAATCAAGTAAACTCGCAATGTTTTCACAGTTTGTACCCATTTAGTACGGACGTTGGCACATTAATGAAAGTTGAAGCCAACTCTTTTTCTGTTACTGATATTTACAGAATTCATCCGTGAATGTCACCTACCCCGGGTAAAGTGTTTTCCCCTTTTGATAACTACATTGGTGGAGCTGATGATGCATTGTTTGACATTTATGTCATTTTTTGGTTTCATTTTTTTTTCGATTTTTTCCACTCGCTTTAATTTAGACCCTTTGTACCCTCTTATTTCAACATTTTACAAGACTAGTCAGGATCAACAAATTATCTTTTGGATTATGATTTTTATCCGATCCACTTTATTTTACATAGTAGGAGTTTTATTTCTTCAGGCAATATGTACACTGTTCTGCATCATCATTATTACAATTCTTACAATGAGCCAAGTAATTAATACCCTGACCCTTTCTCCCGGTGTGAGCAGCATTATTTTGGTTACTAATGGTAAGAAAAAGGTTGGCAAATCTCTACGAAAGTTTAGGAATGCCGTTAACCAGATTTGTGTAAAAAATCGTTACTTTAGTCAGAAAATGGCTTTGGTGAGGGTTTTGGAACTCTGGTTAAAATTATGGAATGAGGTTTACGGCTATGAAAATGCTATTAATTTAATTTTGTTTGGAACATGTCTCATGGCTATTTGCAACTTTGTTCTTATACGATTTGCAAATGTTCTAGGATTCCCACTTATCATAGGTCCAGTCTTTGCTTTATTTGGAGCTTTAGTATTTTATTTAGTTCTTACCCCATTAGCAGCCAGTGTTTATGAGAACATCAGCAGTTATCTTTATCAAATGAAAATAACATCTCACTCAAAATATGAGAGACGAGTTGTGAGATCCATTAGACCTTTTGGAATTTTGCTGGGGTCATTCTGTCCTATGAGGAGAACCATGGTAACAAAGATGATGGAGAGTATAATAGATTTGACCATTACATTGCTTATGATTCAGTAGACTTTTATTGGAAATAATTGTAGTTTAATGCAGAATACTTTTTAGAAATACGTAGATGTGAGTAAAGGATTTTAATTTTGTTCAATAATTAATTATTTCTTGTTACGTTTGATTTTTCAAACTTAAATCCTGTTTTTTATGTCTCCTGTCTTGTAAGCATCGGATCAATTGAAAATAAAATAAATGTTTTAAAATGTTGGAAGTGATTTTCCGTTATGGTTTCTTGCCTTTGTCTATGGGCTGGAATTATAATTTTTAAGGCTCTTTCAGCATACTCATGTCAGTTACTTAACGCTTGGTTTAAATATTTAAAAAATATTGACTACTTGCTACTGGGTTGAGCCACCACCTAACTCCATGATGAATAGTCGCTTTGACATTAGGTGAAACGCTGCTGCAAAACGCTTCAGAGGTTTTAGCAATAAGGTAAATTATAACCTGACTTATATCAACTGTATTGACATTTAAGCTCGTTAGCAAAAAAAACCTCCGGGTGCAGCTAGCAGCGCCTATTCCAAGGTGCTTTGCCGCATGTTATTTTTAGCCGTGTCTTTTTTTAAAACATTTGTATGTTATGTATCGTTCTTTGTTTTTCAACAGGGGGGCAAGGCCCCCACCCCCATTCCCCCTTTTCGTACTATTTTTATTTTTGTGATTTTGGTGGAAAAGGTATTTCCGGCTACTTTATTATCCGGTGTCGTTTTTAAACCCCACGGGTCCTCTAACTGACGTTTTGGGAAGATTATTTATATTTTTGTGATTTTGGTGGAAAAGTAGAATAGTTTTTTTCAGGCTATTTAATTACCCTACAGGGTTTTTTGACCCCCACGGGTCGTTAGTTTGACCGATTTGGCTCTTCGAATGTCGAGTTTGGCGTCGGTGGCACCATGTTTTCGGGAGTTATCGTGTCCACAGACAGACGTACGAACGGACACGGAAATCCCTAAAGCCCTAGAATGGGTTAAGAAAGCAGCTCACGAAAGATACACACTTTGGTCAAAATAAAAGGAAATGGAGAACGAGTATCCTTCTGTATTTTAGAATTACAACAAATTAGCCTAACAGAGCATTTGGAATTAGATTTAGATTAAACCCTTTACTTCTCTTACCTAAAAGATTCAAACAATAACAAGCAACAAACAGTCACTCACAGTAAAGAGAGCAAGTACCGAGGTACGCAAACCAAACAAGGTGTGAAACAAAAGGTGTAATTAGTTTTATAAAAAGCAACCCCTTCTTATCAATATATTTGTTCGTAAAAATTGCTATAAAGGAGAGTAAAAAATGTTTTACAACAATAAATTTCCGTGGATCAACAAGAGATGTTCTGTGAAGCTTTTACGACACGGAGAGTTAGGCCTATCCGACACTGCACTAGGTCAAAGTGTGGATGGACGGGCCATAGCATCTAAGTTTACACTGCGAGATAGGATAATACACCCAATGCTAAAAAGGCCGTACTTGCACTGGTCAACTTTTAGCCAGGCCGAACATTTCTTAGGATACGCGTTGAGTATAGCAGGCTGTAAATCGGTTAGAATCGACTAGAACATATACTTTCATAATAGTCTGTTTTCAAGTGTACGGACTTTCTTCGCAATAAATAAAAAGTACAACTTATTCGTAAATCTTTCTGCTTTTTTTCAGGTTGAAATCGAAGGTTTGACTGGAAATATTCATTTCACTGAGGAAGGTCGCCGGCACAACTACTCAATAGATGTGATGGAAATGGCAGTCCATAGTACTAAAGTAAAGGTGAGTGTCAAAAGTGTATAAGGGAGAGCAGGAAAATGTAATTAAATTACCGTATATCCTCGAATAGTGGCCCCTCCCAAATAGGGGCTCCCCAAAAAAGTCAAAAATTTAATAGTGGCCCCGGCCTGTATTCGAGGATATACGGTATGTTCACAGTCCAAATAATGTTTATTGTTTGTACTTGCACAAGAATTGCGATTTGATGAGTTTTGCTGCATAAAATTACAACGTTGCATCTTGCGTCTTGCATCCGGTTTTTTTCCATTAACCATCAACCCTCGTACCAAACCCGTTTATGCTATAATAATATAAAAGAAATGGTAGTAACAAACCTACCAAATGGTAAATACAAATTTTAAGCTCTAACCCACTTATACCAACTCCAACGCCTTCCTACAGTGAAGAAAGCAGAATACTTGGTAATATGACATTTCTAAACATTCCATAAATCTAAATTAAAACATTAACTATAGTTAAAACTACAACTTTTACAAAAAAAAAGTTGAATGAAACTCTTGCATGATCCTTAGTTAAAACCGTGTGTACCGTCATAAAAATTGGTCACAAAGTTCTTAATAAATTACCTAAATCCCCTTACTTTTCCCCCACTCTATTCTGGGATGATTCTGCATAACCTAAAAAAATAAATCCAGTCAGTAAACAATTTCCGGTGGATCCCCATTTTCCATTTTCATCCATCCGCATCCTCCTCCTCCCATCCATTATCCATTGTTCATCTAATTTTATGCTCATTTTGTCTTAAATAAAGAATAATAAGGCTACCGGCTACCCCCCTTCTCCTCCCACAACCAGCAAGACAAGGCAATATCCGCTAAAATGGTTGTCTAGCTCTACTGTCACCACTTTTACTTTTTTAATTTAGCATGCCTCTGTCTCTCTCCAACTGTCTGTAAAAAGTGTCTAAAGCTTAGTAAATGGAACCTTGTGGACTTTGTAAAGACCGTAAGATTTTTTGTGCAGCATGCATGTATTAGAGTTGGTAAAATGAGTAGATAAACTTCGAGGTTCGTCTCCGATCTCTATGGATATTTCTCGCCATTATTTCCCCCTTTTCTATCCCCCTTTCTCTTCAAGTTAAGGGGGTGTCATCGTTTTTTTATCCCCAATTTTTTAGAATTTTAGTACCTTGCAAACCATTGACAACTTGGTGA
>JAQFZX010001457.1:0-29509 GCA_034682405.1 Hydroisotoma schaefferi | reverse complement strand
TCAATCAAATATAAAGTACGGCACCCGTAGGTTATATCAATTGACTGGGCTAATATAGCTGCTTGGAGGAGGTTTTTAAGGAGTCAGCGATGTTATGACCGTTAAAAATGCATGCCCCGAAGTTTGTTAAACTCCTGCAAAACTTTACTTTATTACTCTTGAATATTTAATTTATTATCAGGAAGAAGGAAAATTAAAGCTGACATTTGTTTACATGTTATACCAAAATTTGTACATTAAAAAACTCCAATATTTTAATATCAGTTTGATAACTGGAAGGTGGTTTTATTGAAGGTGTACCGCTTGCGGGTTTATGTTAGGCTGAACTGTACAACCAGTTCGGCTATTTGTGCCTTGAGCTGAGAAAAACTAGGTCTTTTAAAGGGCTCTTTGTTCCAGCACGGCATTATCACACGTTCATATCTGAAATAGGTCAGAAAAGCTATCTTAAAGGAATTAATTTAGGATTGATATGATACTGTCGGTGTACGTACATATCTCGGTTAGCGAAGGTCGGTCTGGGGAGCCGATAACCCTCGTTCAACTTATCGAGGAATTGAGTGTCCCAAACCATCCCGGGATAGGGTGACTGCGCCAAAGTAAAGATCTCCCACAGGGTGATCCCAAAAGCCCAAACATCCGTTTGCAAACTGAAAGTCATGTCCGTAAGGGACTCTGGGGCCATCCACTTCCAAGGTAGGAGCTGGACCGTCTGCTTTTGATAAGTTGAGTAATGAAAGAGATGCTTTGATAAGCCAAAGTCGCCCACTTTAGCCACACGTCCTATCGTCAAAAGGACGTTTCTACAAGCAAGGTCGGCATGGATGACCCGCTTGAAACCGAGGTAATCCATCCCTGTGGCAATTTCTCCAGACCATTTTAAAAGCTCGATGGTCGTGATCTGTAAGGTTAGGTTGGAATAGCCTGAAACGGCTTGCCAAGCGCTTTGTGATGAACTGGAGAAGATGTCACGGAAGTCTGTACGGCCTTTTCGGAGGAAATCTTGGATATTTCCATTCTCACAGTATTCTGTTGCAACCAAGAGTTCCCCTGTACAAAAACCAAGGGCTTTAGTAATAAATAGGTTGACCTTTGACCTTAACAGCGTTAAACATGCTAACGATTTCTTATGTTCCTCGTAAAGGCTCCGAGGAGGGAGACGATGTTTGGATGCCTTCCTATATACGCCATGATTTTGACCTCGCAGAGAAGAACCTTGAAGTTTGAAGGGTCTTCGTTTGGTCTGACCGTTTTTACGGCTATGTCTATCTCTTCACATCCTGTACGTCTTAGTTTCCCTTTTAGTACCATTCCGTAAGTTCCTTGTCCAAGGATATGGCTGTGGTCTACGAGTTTAAAAATATTTTATTCCGTTCAAGACAATATTTATCAACTATAAGAATATCCATGCTAATTTTATGGTGGGTTTTAGAATCTGGAGTTGGGGTACATTCGAGGAAATTGTAGCAAAAAATACCCCAGGGTGTGGAGTGTAGTTTTGGTGTTTCGTTAGTTTATATGTTGAACCTTATTAAGTCCCGTATAACCATGATTCTGATAAAATTTCACCCCCACTAACCAAGTAACCCCGCAGAGAGTTATCTCCTGGAATTGATTACCTATGATAAGGTGCTCTTTGGGAACTTCATAGTCAGCATTGTAGGGAAGAAAATGGTGTGCATTATTTGTGTAGTCATTTTGTGAATTAAATGTAGCCAAAGCTTCGGGATTTCCTTGTTCAAACTCTTCAATTTCTTTTGTGCTGAGATGCTGAATACATTTCCGCTGTTGGGCAATTTTTAATAGAGAAACTCCCAAAATTAATAAAAGGAAGAGTATTACTCCAGCAGTTATTCCAACCACTTTTGCCACCGTTGCATCTGCAGAAACAATGGAAGTATTGAGAATGAGAACAGTTAGAATTAGAAAGTTTAAGTTAATCCAAAAAACAAAGTACATGAAGCGTTTATATCCTGACCTTTAGGCTTGACGAAAAACGTTTTGCTAACCTCCCCCACGTCACTTCTGGCCGTGCAAATATAATTTCCTAGTGAGCTTCCAGAAATTTCAAGGCTCAAACTCAACCCTTCATGACTAGGATTGTTTGTTAGGTTGGTGGGTGTGGTTCGTGTGAGGCTTGGGCTTTCCCGTGTAATACCGTTGGTGATATTCTGTTAGGATTAATCAATTAATCATTGCTTTAGTTTCATAGGACTTCATCAAAGCTGTATTGGGTAGTTTTTTTTTTTTGAAAGGGTTTCATGATCATTGCTCATAAGCTTTGACCACTCTGCCGCCGAGGCCATTGCTGGCCTATTACGGACCGTATTGGGTAGTTATTATTCGTAAAAAACCTTGCCATCCTTAGTCCAAATTATGGAAGGCCGAGGATATCCCGTTGCGGCGCATGGGAGTTTAATTGAAGAAGTGGTGGCTTCGATCTCCTCGTCCGAAGGGTTGTGGAATTGCGGGGGGAAGGATTCTAATTATGAGAAATAAAGTATCAATAAAGATTGCGTGTCGAGTTTTCAATGTAAGTTTGTGTGCGACGATTATCCGTATTCATCCCAGCTTTACAGGATTACATAATACTATAACTATAACCACATCCTTCCCTAAAGGAGATACTAGCTGCCAAAAATCAATGCAATATACGCCATAAGTTGAAAAATTAAGGTTAAAATCGGTTTTTTAATCAACTTTGAGTATTTAAGTTTAAAGAAACAAATTGTTAATGAAATAAATTCATAAAGTTTCAGATACTTTATTATTAAAAACCTAAAAAGCTACTATATACGAGCTCTTAAGCTACAGATTTAAGGTTTTACCCTGAAGGTGCAAATTTAGCGTGGAGTTCCACCATTCATAAGAATTCCACAAGGGAGCTAGACAGACCAATTGTTTAATGTTTGGATAGTAAACTCTCAGGGTTATCCACTCCTCTCGACCATCCTTGGACGTTCCGATGTCATCCACTTTATAGTCTTTCGATTGAGCCTGATCACTATCTATAGTTTACCATTCTTTTTTAGAAAATAACTCGTTTTTAACTCTTCCGTTTTTAAACTTTTATTATTGTACCAGTGTTGTTTAAGAGAACTTGGGTTCCGTTTGCGTAAACCAGCATCCAAACAAGCCCTTTCGAGAATAAATATGAGGAGTGTTGGCAGACGTACTTTATACTTCCGGAGAAGAATAGTTCCGAAGGGGGAGTGGCTTCTTTTAACTCGATAAGATTCCATTTTTCGACTTCAGCGTCCTCGATGCTGTAATCTGAGATTATGAAGGTGGTTTTACAGAAATTACATGAGCAATATAGTTTACAACCTTATCTTTACGCCTACGACGTTGTGTCAAATAAAATTGGACCACAACTTTATGATTTTTTGTGAGATTTGTCCACACATTTGTAAGGACAAAGCAAACCAATTTGTCAGGCATGTTAGGTACAGGCATTATTCTTTGGTCCAAAATGCTTAAAATTATAGGGCATAACTCACAAGAAATATATTTCAAAGCGATACACACAACGTGTACCCATAAAGCATAACTACTCACAGGAAATAGAATTCAACCCATAAAACTTTTCAGCTTGGGCTTCAATCTCGTCCGGAATATCGCAACTGAAGACAACGGCTCCGTTCTTCGTTTCAAATCCTTCCGTGTACCATGAGCACGTTTCATTCTGGTTTGGAGCGTTATTTCCACTCTGTACAGAAAGAGTTGTAATAATATCCGTGTGAAAATTATCAAAGTGAAGTCATTAGTATTACTGACCGAAAGCCTATTCAGATATAATTTGCATTCTTGATGATTTCGGCAATAGAATCCCACTTGTCGATGCCTTTTCTCTTCGGAGCAGCAAATCAAAGCGTTGGTGGAGAGGTCATAGTGGACAAGACCCTTGGAGTCTTCTGTGATTGAGTCAAAGTGCTTCAAAATTATTCGCTCCTTTGGCTCTGTAAAGTTTAAAACCTCTCTTAAAATTATAGGTTAATGTATCAACCTTCGTTCTTCAACTTTCAATTACTATTTGGCCTTACTGGGATCTTCAAGAACGGTCCACTTAACCACGTCAGCGTTGGACCAATGCCTCCCTAAAATTAGGCGGTCCCTTAAGCTACAATAAAATACTGGGTCCCCGTGATCAGAGCTTAGCTCATAGTTTTTAAAAATTGATTGTAGATTCAGGTTAAATCCTACGTCATCCTGGATAACGGAGACGTTATCTGGCTTCAAAAGGGTACGGTTCTAAGGGATTCATAGAAGGATACAAGCATATTTTTACGAGCCGGATGCCTTTTTCACTCGTTTTTCTTGCAAATACTCATTTTCTTAGCCATGTGCCATGCAAACTATAAAGGCTACTTGATTATAGGGCTAGTGAAGCAGGCCTTATTTATTAACAGGTAACTGGGTTAGTATTTGGCATACATGAAATAGATAGACTGGAATGAAAGGTTTGGAAACCCCACAGAGAAGTCGGACCCAAGGACTTGACACGTTTTTTGGAACCGTCCTAGTCTCACCAGCTTGGAGAAGATAGGACTGCGACGAGCCTAACAATTTGGAAAATAAAGTGCTTCAGAAAATAAAAGTAAAACTTAGTTCGCTATGAAGTATCTATATGTTGGATTAAAATCTCTGTACCTTCCCAATAAACAAAAATGGACTTAAAATCCCCATTTTTGTGGTTATTGTCCCTCGTATCATTAGCACACTCGCAGGTATAATTTCCGGTCAACTTATTTGTCATCCCTTTAAACGTCACGGTGGCTGCATACTTGTAACTTGAGATGTTCCTAAAATCCCTGAATTTTCTCGAGCTTGTAAACTCAATAGATTTCTTAGGTTCGGTGAGGAAAGCATCGGACTTTTATGAATAAAATATAATTCAAAATAAAAATGTTGGAACCTTGGGAAATAAATTCATAGTATTACAATCTAATCTCACAGGATAACTCAGGAGAGACCACTCGACCGGACAGTTTCCCGTACAAGTTAGGGTGACTTCTTTGGCAAGATCTCTAACAAACATCCGGTGTGGTTTTAGCGTCTCCTCGATAACATACTTATTCGGGGATATCTCTAGCGCTACATTTTGGGAACAACTTACAACTTTTATTAGTATTAAACATAAAAATATGCAAAGGGATAAGTTTTGGTAAACGGTAGCGTTCAGCCCCATGTTATCTTGTCTGTTTTTATGGAATATGATGATTAACATGATGACGCCTGTAAGTATTTCTAAAATTTAATGCACCCATCTTTAACTAAGTTATCGGGTTCTTGTCCAACATCTCACGCTCTAGGAGATGAATGTAGCACTGGTCACTGACCATTGAGCTCACACTCACTCCTATTTTTAGAGAAATAGATAAAGTAATTGTATTTTTGCTGTCGTAGACAGACTGAAGATATTCCTTGATGCTTTGGTTAATAATGTCAGCTTTAAAATTCACATGCCGTTAGCAAAGGTTTAGACTTTTATGAGCAAATAGAGGGATTCTTATGAATTCTTGTATGATCAATAGTTACTTTGGTGTCTAATGGGACATTTTGGTGAGGATTTTACGTTTCTTTTGAGGTTTTAGTAACAAAAAGGAAGAAGGATAGCCACAATCTTTATGAAAAAAAGTTTGTCATTTTGACATTGTCATCGTCCCTGAGAAAATACGGTTAGCTCTACCACTGGATACACTTCCGCTAAATAAACCATTAACCAAGGAATGGTATGGTTTATTTTTAATATATCCAAATATATGTTTGTGGGGTTTCTGATGAAAATGTCATTTAATAAAAATCCACTTTTGTGTCAAGTCAATTACACATCCATGCGGTTAAAACCAGTCATTTTATTGTTTACTTAGACGCTAAAGACAAGCTGGTTTAGCCACAACTCTGGATAAAACTGAATCGAATTATTATATTTTATTGGAAATCAGGAATAAAAACAGTAAGGGAGGTAAAATAAAAAGGCAGAATCTGAGAAGCTCTTAAAATTTTGCATTCTACCCAACCTATTGAGAATGTTCTGGTAACTATACATATGCATTTATAAGGATTATTGATAAGCTTGATGAATGGAAGTTTCGATAAGTGTTATCAAAAGTTTGACCGCTCCAACATGCTGGTTTGGTTGGAATGATAAGTACAGGGTCGTGATTGTTGATAATATCTCAGGTTTTAACCACTTTCTTGCAAAAGACAGACGTGGATGTAGCTGTGTCGTTGTGTGTTCTGTAGAATAGGAGGATACGGCCATTAATAAAACTAATGCGTTAGTAAATTAGTCAAAGGTTTATATGGTCTTAATGATATTTTAATGAGGAAGAAACAAAAATTTGTTGACTTTGTGCTTGGCTTCCAGTTTCTAATTATGAATCTTAACCATATTTTAAATACGCTATTCAGGGAACCGATGCCTAAGGATTTTGTGGTTGCTTGTGATATGTGCTGTGACCGTCAACCGTGGCTTCATTTATAAACCAAGATTTCACTGAGGTTTTTTAAAACCTATGGGTTTTTACCATTTTGTTCCTAAAGATCTTTCCCTGTCAAGAAGGTGTCTATACAAATCTGCGAGTATTAAAGTAGCTTATCCGAACCGGTAGGGGTTTTTGGATACCCAAAAATCTGTACAACAACCGAAGTTCCAGTGTACACCATTTCCAGACACATAACCAGCATCAGCATCCCACTTTTCTAGACTTTTAATATACTCTTCTTCTGTTTATCCTGTCTCATGAACTATTGTCTGTAGTAAGCAAAATGTGCTTTAATAATTAGTATGTTGGTAGAATGTGCTGGACGAACCGTAATAAACTTCCTGTTTGTGTATTTTATGCGTCACCCTTTCTCTCTTAGCTACTGCTTGTGACATTTTCACAATTTAATGCTAAGCACGTACTGACTATTGTCATTTCTGTGCTGGAGGTAATATAATATCTATAATGCGATAGTAATAATTTGTAAAACCCATCAAGCGCTTTGCCTCCTCAGTATCTACTCCAATCGCCTAGAACTTAAAATGTTTTACAGAATCCAACCAAAATAAATAAATCAAGGCAGAAATGGCCGGAAGTTATCAAACTAGATCTTTAGGGTCAAACCTAGCCGACCTTTCCCATCCCCTTATAGATAAAGAATATGAAAAGGACTTAAAAGACTCGGATTCAAAATCCCTCCCAGTCAAACTGAAAAATGGTTCGTCCACCACCGAATTAAAGCACTCTGACCTAGAGGATTTATCGAGTGATAATGGAGGTCAAGAGGTCAAAGAGTGTTCGAGCGTGGGTGAACTAGTCAAGGCTGCAAAAATGGGAGACGTTAATGAATTAAATCGGTTGCTAGAAGCTGGGCTTAATCCTCTGAAAAAGGAGGATGCGGTAGGGCAGAAGACTCTGCTTCACTATGCGGTCGTTTTTAGTAAGAAAAACTAAAAATTAGGCTTGATTTCTGTGTTTAACTTTCGAAACTTTTTTAAGGAAGCCGACTCGTGGGTCTTAAAATGGTGGAGCTTATCTTAAACTGTAAGTTCATAACCGATAGTTATGACCCGGATGGACAACGCTCTAAGTTGGTAAATAGCCAAGATTCTAATGGAGAAACGGCCCTTCATATTGGAGCTAAGCTTAGGAGAACAAAGATAGTCAATGCTTTGATTAAAGCTTATGCCGATGTTAATATCAAGTAATTTCTTTCAATTAAAAATTAAGATGTCTTCAAAGTTTTTTAAATGTAGGTAGAAGAACGTAGTTGCTTTTAAAACTATTTTAAGGTCAAATGACGGGGTTGAGCCTTTGGAACTAATTTACACCAAAATACCCGAAGTCATTCTGTCACTTTTTGACAAGTCCGTAAGATTCAAGCAAGAAGGGGAGAAAACGGATTTTGAAGAGTTGGAATTTGATTTTGGGTAAAAAGGCACACCCAAAAGTTATTTAAAATACTTTAATTTCAATCAAAGCGTGATTTTAGACCAATAATCGGCTATGAAAGTGAAGATGAGAGACTTCATGGAATGAAAATAGAAACCAAGCTTCTTGCAACAACTTTAAAAAATTCTCCGGAGAAAAATGCAGATATTCTTATGCATCCTTTGGTCCAAATGTTTATAGATTTGAAGTGGAAGAAAATTGAAAACAGAATTTTAGCTTCGGTTTTTTTTCACGTGAGTATTAAAGATAATCCAAACGTAATCCGTGCATATTTGAAAGAGTTAAAACTCATGAAAATGTTTATCGCAGATTATTTGGTACGTCTACTATGCATTTTTCATCCTCAGCCTTTATTTCATTGCCTGTCCGTACATCCCGGAAAAAGTACTTGTTGCTGGGCCAAGTACAAGTGTTAATCTGACTGGGATACAAGAAAGTTAGACTCGACAATTTAAGATGCAAAAATTTGGCAAAAAAGTACTGTTTCTCCGAAGTGCAACCTTGGTCTTTATTTCATTGTAATATTATTTCAGATATAGACTGTCCCACGGATATCCTTTGGAAACAAAGCTTCCCATTGGCCCTTGTGGTTATCTTTTTAGCTGTTACCTTCCTTGTGAAAGAAGTCTTGGAAATGAACACGATTCCTATGTACAGATATATAATGCAGTTGGAAAATATTGGACAACTCTTTTTGATACTTTCGTCCACAGTAACAACCATTCCTGCTTTCGAATCCGTTGTCCAGTCTAACACAGGCGAGTATATTCCAATTCAGCCTTGGAAATATAGAGTTGCTGCAGTAAGTTCCGATAAGCAGAGTGAATAAACCTAAGTCATGCTGAAGGATATTTCATTTGAAAGTTTTCAGCCTTCATATCTTGGACACTTGTGCTGGGTCAATTAGGAAAGATTAAATCACTTCGATTATACATAGCTATTTTAATCAAGGCAAGAAACGCAGCTTGTTTTTAGTTTAAAAAGAATTGAAAAACACAAAAAACTCCCTTTTTAAAGGGCGTTTAAATTCCTTTTTTAAACCAGGTTTTGGAAAGCTTTGGCTACTTCATCTCAACATTTTCAGCGCTTTTGATTGCCTTTATCTTCTCATTTTGTATTCTTATGCCTACGGTAAGGCTCTTGGAAAAATTTAGATTTATTTAGAAATATTGCTAAACTTGGTAGTAAAAATTGCTTTAAAATACTTAATTTACAGTCAACACCCTTCAGCTCTTTGTGGCTAGCAACTCCCAAAGTAATCTCAATGATGGCAGGAGAGCTAAGTTATAGCGAGATATTGCTTGATAAGGAATCTTTGCCGTTTCCAATCGCGGCTTATCTTCTTTTTGTACTTTTCACAATGATGATAACCATAATTCTTCTCAATCTTCTTGTCGGTCTGACCGTCAGTGATATTCAGGTAAGACCCTCCATTGTCACGTAAAAACCACGTACAAGTATGCAAAAAATAGTACCTGCAGCCCCTGTTGAAAAACAGTACCGCAACCTCAAATACCTAAACGACTACTATCGGCCAATTTAGCATATTAATTAAATGCTATTTGGAACTTTACATCAAAAAGGCTATTTCATTTCATCCACAGAAACTACAAAAGTCGGCGGAAGTTGCAGAAATTTCCAGCCAACTTGAAGAAATATATTTGACAGAACGCTGGGCAGCTACAATAAAAAGACTAGTCCATCCCAGCTTGACTCGTTCATGGAACAGTTTAGGAATTTGGATGACTGCAAGATGTGTCTTCTTGAGACGAAAGCCTCTTGTTCATGGGTATAATTTACTATTACTATAATCAGTACTACTTATCATTATTCTTGGTATAAAGTTATATATAATTAAAAAATCTGTGCAAGGTTTCAAGTAGAGATGAAAACGATCTATCCTCTGGCTAAAGTTAAAGGAGAGTTGAAGGGGATGCTGAGAAGGCTTGCGGAAGCGAATGCAACTGTCGATGCCTATGATTTCCTCACTGGTTAAGATAAGATGATATTTAATGAGAATACTTTAAATTCATCTGAAGAATAAAAGATTATTTTTGAAGAACTCAAAACACACAAACATAGAGGTTATGAGCCTATAGAGCCTGAATCCCAATTTTAATAAGATCACTTTCTTTTACACAATTTAATCTTTTTATTTCTTTGCCAAACGGTCGTCCCAATCCGGCCAAAACTTTGCCTTCATTCTTTCACAATATGCTGTCAATCTTTCATCTGTAATAATAAAAAAGATTCCTATAAAGAAATACCCCTTCCTAAACTTTGCTGGTCGGATTGTGACTTTCTGTCTACAACCGGAAACGGGTAGAGTTATAATTTAGTCATTGTTGACTCGGGTTTACCATCAGCCACCGCTTTTTCATAGGGTGATCCAAAAGAAGCCCACAAAAGGTTTGCCAAGATTCCGAAAAACGCACAATCCGCTTCACAAGGCTCTTCGCCAAGAAAGAAGGGTTTGTCGGCTAAAAGAGTGGAGAAGTTTAGGATATCCGCTATCGTCAAATGGACACAAGTTTCCCAATCGTGTCTACCGAGACCTTGAACATTGAGCCGCTTTCTTATCAGGCGTGGAGCTACGGTTTTTAATATCTTGAATTTTAGAGGTGAAAGCGGCACTAACTCGGGTAATGTGTTGATACTTTCAACAACTCGCCAGCGAAGCATCCCCCTTTCAAGGATATTTTGAAGCTTTTCAGTTCAATTCATAAGATTCTATTTAATCATTCTTGAGTTAAAAAAAACTGTAATGGTTACCAACCAATATAAGTGTTCCTCCATGACAATCCGGAGGGATCGAGCTACTGCTTTTTGCTCTTCTGTAGCCTCTCCCCAAACGTCTCGATCAAAGTACCTTAATTTAAAACCATTTAACGGTAACGGAGAAAAATAATAATTCTATCTGTGAATATTATCAGCTCACAAATAACTATCTAAGGATTTGTGGAACTGATCCTTCAAATTCTCCAGTGTCTATTGTATGGTTCAATTAATGATCTAAAACTGCAGCTAAGAACCTGTTGGCTTAGTTGATCTATTTTATTTCCCCAAAATTACCTGGTCAAATACTCCACAATGATCTGGGAGTCTGAGATACTCTGGCTGTGGAAAGTAATCCATGGAGTCTTTCCACCGGGTCCGATGGGCTTTGAAGTGTCGATCTAATGTAAAATTTCAAAAAAGCTGTTGTCGTTCTATGATATTCAGAGAAAGATGAGTAAACCTAACCTACCATGTAAGGGATCTTGGCCATCCGCATAAACGTTTCTAATTTAAGGATAAAAGGTGAAGTATTCGGGACGGTTTTTCCTGGTTCAAGAGCGTGTAAGATTACCGTATCCTTTGGAATCGAATCTGACATTTTATAACAAATATTAAGTGCTCTTACAATAAAAAGTATTTATACTTGAAAGCAAAACTTATCCGCATTGATCAACCTATCGAATTAAACTGAACAAAACTAGAAATCCATAAGCTATACTAGGCATTATTTTACATTCCGCAGAGGCGTTAATTGATAAGCGGTTTTGCTGTATAGGTCAGCTCCCATACGCTGGCACAACCGATCAATACAGCTTTAATATTTCATTCTCATCAGGCATGGATACCCGGGTGCAGGGTAAATGAACTTCTTTATCACTACAGGAAACAGCGCATATACGACGGTAATTAATGCATGAGATCCCCTCCCACTTGGATTTAGTAGTAAACCCGGGTAAGCTCTGTGGAATACTTTACAAATGATTCATACCCGAAACTCCCTGAAGGGAAAGTGAAACCCGGAGGTCATTCCTTCCCTTTTGCATTTTTAATAAAGGGGAATAATTATGAGGTATAGTAAACATTAGAATACTAATTACCTGCATTATTGGTTAAAAATTAATTATACCACAAATTAAGCATGATTCGACCGCTTTCCGTGGACAGTTATTCCGAATAGTAACCTTTATCACCTTTTCCTCTCTCCATGCCTAACCGAAACCTCTTGTGGATAGAACTACCCTAAACTAGCCCTCTATTTGGTACAAAGTTATTGCAATTTCGAGAAACTTTCGAATACTCGTAGTGTTGAAGGACTGAACGCATCCAGAAGAAACGTTCAGGGATACTTTTCGTTAGCTTTTGTAACTTTCGAGAAACTTTACAAAAAAATTCTTCTTTTAGAAAGTATAAAGCATCAGGGTATTGTTTGCTACAAAACTGATCTTTTCATCCAATTGCAATTGATGGTACCAGGGATTATGATAGGCTTCATTACACCATTACGACGATTGCAATTGTTATCAGCTGCTGTATTTTATGTTGGGCACAGCCCCCACAACCCGTTGCTTTTTCCCTTTTCGTTTAATGTTTCTTTACTACTCTGTGGGTTTAAAGCTTATTTCTATCAAATATTTTTGGAAATTTCTGGTCGGTCGGGGTTGCTGTGAACCCCACGAGTCCCTAAAACTTCGGATTCTAGTAAACTTAATCGGTTATTTGTTACTTTTGAACAAAAGTAGAACAACAATATTTTTCGAAATTCCAGGCCACGGGTCACTGCGTTGTCCGATTGGACTAGTTTACAAACTTAAACCTCAAAATTGGCCTTGGACCCACTATGCAAATTTATGGGATAGTGGTGTCGTTATTTCTCGAGTTATCGATGTACACGGACACACAGTCGGATTGCGTGGCTACATAAGCCCAATTGACTGGGCTAATTAGAATGAACTGAACCCCAATTTAAAGTTGCAAAACATGGAGTAATTGATCAACTTTGGAAATAAATAAATGACAAGTATATTGTGGATTATTAAATTACTTGGAAATATTTAAATATAATTTAATTTAGACTGCATGCCTGCATCTTTTCCTTGTTAGGAAAGAGACACATATGCGTGTCAATACGAATGTGTGATGAAGATACCTATACTTAATTATAAAGTTTAGAATGAATCTAATACTTTAACAGAATCAGAAACGACATTTTATTTAGGGGCATTCCTCGTCGTAGCTTAAAAAACCAATAATTATCTGTTTAGCGTGTGCAAAATATTTCCATGAAAGCTTTCCTAAACTTGTTTCCACAAATGCAGTAGATGAAAAAATTTAAACAAGGAGAAATAAATACAACGCTGATCATTAGCACCTCGTATTCTAATCTTAGAGGAGTGTGTAAAATAATTTTAAAGATGTTAGGAAGGTAGCGTAAGTTCCCTAGAATAATCACACTGACGATAGCAAACAAAATATTTGTGGATGAGTTGTCCGTTGGAAGTTGGTTAGTCAAAGAGGCGGACATCGCACGTCGGGCTTTATTTGCTGCTCTTATCTGATCAACCAAAAATCATACCTTGTTATTATTAACTTAAGGGATTATTTTGGAGTAAAGAAGGGAAAGACGTACCTTTATAACAATTAGAATATTTAGAGTTGAAATGACTGTATAAGGTATGACGTAGGCGATGAGCCCTACTAAAACATCTTTGCAAACATCGAATGTTTCTGCCCAGGGTTTATATCCCTCATCACAATATTGAACGGTTATAAAATCCAGACGTTCTTCGTCCAACAAAGACGCCTCTTGAGGTTCACAATTATTCTCAAAATGAGAGAGGGTTCCATTCAGGATTGCAATAGTAAAAATGGCTGTTATCGTAAGTTTAGAAGTTTTTCTGTTGAAGATCCTCCGCAGTGTATGACAAATTCCGAAATACCTCTCCACTGTCAGCGCAACCACCAAATGAACTGAACACGTCTCCGCTAATAATTAACATTAAAGTTGGATGTAGAAAGATCCCTTAAGGTGAGTTATTGCTAGAGGTGCACGGTTGACGGTATGCCCATGCCTTGACATTTACGCATTTATGGCATGCCTTTTATGCCCTATAAATTTAACTTTTTGGTTAGGTTAGGTATGGAGGTTCGGTGTTTATGGAATCTGCCGGGCATAAAGGCCAAATAAGCCTTAAACGTCCAACATTATTGAGTAGGGCATTTATCGGGCTATTTGGGCATTTATATGTCCCTACACGGCATTATGTCCAGGCATTTATCCGAAGGGTAAGGGCATTGTGCATCTCTAGTTATTACTCTGTACAATTCTATCTTTTGTATAATTGAAAAGCTTACCCCCCATGGTAATCGCCTTTCCTTTTTTCATGTGAAAAATCATACAGAATAATGAACCTGATGGCATTGTGGTTGGACCTTTAAATAGTCTTAAGACCTTCAAAATAGTCATTGGACTATAAATAAATAGTCCACTTACTCCCACAAATAAGTCAGAAATGGCAATGGCGATGAGGAAAGTGTTGAAGGGTGAGGCTTTAGTTCTGCAGTTGCAAAGAACGATCAGATTCAAAATATTACAAACCACACCCACAAACACGAAGACGACTGGTACAAACTGGAACCAGTGAGGCTGGAAAATCAGTAATTCTCTTGGGCTACTGCTGTCCTTTTTATGCAGTTGCAAGTCAAAGTCTTGGAAATTGAAGGTATTTTTGTACAAAATGGCGCTTGTTGTAAGATATGTTATCATTAACAAAAATGTGTGGTCAATCTTGGAGGTTGTTAGACTGCCCAAAGTGTCCATGGTAGCTTGAGACCTTACTCCAAGTACTAATCCAGAATATAGGGTGTAGTAGAGCTCGAAAACGGTTAGTCTAGTCCATTTGGAGGATGATGGAGGTAATGTTATTCGTCCTAATTTAGGTGGATCCGTTTTATTTCCTTCGAGACAGTCGCTCAGAGACTTGGTGTCATTATTGAGTTTATGAATGAGCAGAGATTGGTAGGATGAAGGGTCCTTTGTATAGTTGTCTTGAGAAGTCCAGAAAGTGTCGTACCAAATATGAATCTGTTCTGAGAAAAGGGTGGAGTTGTAGGTGTCGATATTAATGTCGTTATTGGCCGAGCTAAGTAAGGTCAAGAGCACCCTCAGGGCTAAATCTACAGGGGCAAGAGGCCCGATCGGATGGCTGATGTTTACGCTGGAGTCCATAACAGGACAGATCTGGTTAACCAGGGTTTGAATGGCGTTTGACTGACCAAAATTGAACTGCGAAAGGTAAGACCTAGTTTCAAACAACTGTAAAATAGGATTGAGAGGAAGTATGAGGGTGGAGAAATGTTTGTAGATCGGGGGCGCTGTTCAACTAAACTATAATTTGTGAGTATGCATCTTATCTTATCTTGTAACCACAAAAGAGTAACCAAGAAACGACATCACCTCCGTATGATCTGGCTCAATGTAACATCCAACTAATTGCGGTTAAAGAGGATGTCCATTATTTAGTGTGGAGTATGCTATGGCTGTTTTCTAATTAATTAAAGACTATTTTCAATTATGAAAAGCACGCTAGTGCTCAAGGTTTGGCAGGCCGGTTAGCTTTGACAGAGGTATTTGGCTTGGCATAAAGTATTTGTTGGTTTTGTGGTCTATAAACTGATTAATCAGGAACAACTAATTAAGTGATGACTATTATGGGACTAAATTAATATCATGGCATAAAGAATTGATATTATGTTGGAGATGTAGTGTATACTTGGATGAAAAACTGGATGACTGACCCCAAATAATATTAGAAAGTATGCGACCGACGATAGGTCAACTAATATGGCAATTGTAAGCTAATCTGCGATAATCTAAATTAGAAAAACTCAACTTTGTTCATACCTGCAGTACTCCATTTGCGTACTTCTTATTACCTCAGCTCAGTAATTGGGCTTTATGTCAAATATGTGTATAAATGATCTTGCTCCCGTTCTATGTTTTTTAATCGCTTTAAGTTTTATAAAGCTCATGACCAAATAAAGCTTTTAAACATGAAACGGATGGGGTCATGGGTTTTGCCGATCTGCCTAAAAGGTCTTAACCGTGGAAGAAGAAGAAGCTAGAAGCTTTTCTTTTGTTACAAGAACCAGTGTCCCCTTTTTTCGGAGGAAAATTTCCATCAAGTTCACTTTATTACCCGCGGTATATTGGCCGGACATTAGGGTACTCTAAACTAGCTCTCTATTTGATACAAAAGTTATATGCAATTTCGATAAACTTTCGAATTATCGTACTGTTGATGGACTGAAAATATCCAAAAATGTTGAGGGATACTTTTCGTTAGCTTTTGTAAACGTAATTAAGGCGATTAAGCTCATAAGAGTGGTTTAAGAATGTATACTCCGAGTTTGATTAATATTGGAGAAACTTTAATAAATTCTTCTTTTAGAAAGTAGGAATAAAACATCTCAGGGTATTGTTTGCTACAAACCTGATCGTTTCATCCAATTCAATTGATGGTACCAGGGAGTATAATAAATAGAGATAAAGCAATGCATGCACAAGAACACTCAAACCAAACTTGTATGGCAAACAAAACTATGAATATTTTTGGATGAATGATTTCTGGATAAAAAACCAGAAATCTTGGATGGAATCCAGTTTATTTTCTGGATAAAATGTTCGGGGAGTGCGGTTTCTAGAATCTTTATTCAGGCAATTAATCAATTAAACAGCTTTATTAATATCCTTAGATAAAGATCCGTTCTGGCTTAGTCGATCCTCAACAATCAAACTATGGGTCGTAGGCTCCATCCTTTCATTCAAAGCCTTTATAACATACTCCATCTGGGTTTGTAGTTGATCTAGTCTGAGTTCTATCCTTCGGACCGTAGCTTCCGAACAGTTGCTGTGGATTTGGCCCGCGCTGGAGGGATGATTTTGGTGTGTAGAGTTACTAAAATGAGGTCGAGCGTCCGGGTGTGATCTTATTGTCCTTGAGGAGTGCTTTGAGGCCGCTAGTCTTAGGGACGCTAGCTTTAAATCCTTTGGGAGTCTTTTATCTCTTGGGTCGTTTGGACGGAAATAGTAGGACCAGCTTGTGTGTTTAAAGAGACGAATGTGTTTTTATCCAGGTAAACTATAAATACCTCTGTTATCTTATAATACAAACCTACTTGTAAGAGGATGGGACCAACAGGGCACTCTTTTGGAGAAGGGATCCCACAGATCGTGGAAGACAGGATTGGAGCCGCTTTGAAAAGATGAACGACTCCAATCGAGAAATTAGGGCTGTTTGACGGGAGAGTCTGTTCAGCTTTGCACCTTTTTGTAGGCCCTGGAAATATATTGGGATGACAAATATCAAACATTTTAATTCCCAGTCCAAATAGAGGCTAAAACCGGTAGATGTAGGAACACTTTTAATGTGAATAAGCAACATCCAAACTTGTGCAAAACCTACCTGGATATCATGTACAGCCAAGCCAACAAGGAGATTCATTAAAACAATTGTAACAATTATGACAAAAGCCCCATGCAGAATGTGAGCTGTTATCGGATACAAGATGGGATCTTGGCTGTTGTCTTCGTTATAAAACAGGTCTTCGTAGTCAACTTCACCAACCATCATGGTCAGGACTTTCAGAATAGCCAAGGGCACTGAAGAGTACGGAGGGTACTGTTATTTTACATAAAATAATTATTAAAGGTTGTAGAATGTTTTACAATTTAGGAAAGCTTGTAATAATTTGTACCTCGGGAAATAGGACACAGAACGCTAAGGCAAATGCAATCAAAAGACAGGCGTAGGCCATGATGAAGAGACCAAAATTCGCTGCGACCTATAAACAAAGTGGATTTCGCAGCGTTTCAAACTTTTATGCATTATACATTTTATTTAAGATTCATGTCTTTTTCTGTTAAAAAAAGTATAAAAAAGAGACTTTTCCCAGCATCTGTACATAGAGACCAAGAGCCGGAAATCTGCCAACTTGAAGGAGCATAAGTCCCCACGCGAGAAATATGCCACACTGAATAAAACCAGAAACGCTCTTCAATATAATTTTGATTCAGTAGAAACTGTTGCATTTTTTAATATATAAAGTGGCTTACAGCAGCTGCAGGATACTGCCAATAAGAGAGTTGAAGACTCGGAGTGTTCCAAGCTGTAAGTGTGACACTCCCAATAAGGGCCCACTGACCCCAGTTCTCACTACTTACAACGTACGACAAGGGGGCCTGGAGGAGCTGGAATATTTCCTTGATTGCCATCAAACTAGCGAATCCCACTAATAAAGCCCAAACTACTGTTAGGGGTATCCCCAAATTGCACTCTGGTTCGTGGATCTTCTCTACGTCGATCTCTGCCCAGAAATAAAAGAATTCTTAGGCTTTTGAAAACCCCGTAATTAAATAGCGAGTAGGTTGTAAAAGCACTTAATTTATTTATAAACCTTCCGCAGTAACTTGTACAGTATCCTCCTCAGCCTCCCCTCCGGTCATAAATCCTCTTGACCTCGACCCCGGCGGTGGTACAGCTGACCCTGTTCCATTACTGGTTACCACGGTCCTAGACGGATTCCTTGGGACAGTATGATCATGGACATTTGTTCTGTTTCGCTTCCCTTGCTTGGGAGTTACGCTAAACCAATTGAATCCCGTGGTTGAAGCCGAGGTCGCACGTTTTGCCACAGGTTTCAAACTGTCATTACCCCCACCACTGTACTGTAAGTAGGTAGAATTGACCGATAGGATTGCAGACGACCCGGCTGAAAAAGGGGACTGGACATCAACGTCATTTCTTAGATCGATGGACTCTGCATGCTCGCGAATCCTCCGGTATGGACATTTAATTAGGTAGACTTCAATAACAAAGATTGTAAAAAGGGCAACGAGGGCAATCTACATGAGAATATTTAAATGAAAGTACTAAACATCTTGAAGTTTACTTTAAAGATATGGATTTGGGTTTTGAAATTACTTGAAAAAGTAAAGAGGCCCAGAAGAATTTTCTAACCCTTTGCCACTTAAGGGTAAGGAAGGCTTCACTGAGCGGGTGAGACAGGATTTTTTTATTTCCGGCTGCAAGAAGACAAGTAAGGAACTCTGTCTCTTTTCGGGGTTTTTGGTAATAACTATGTTCCTGAATAGTTTTCCCTTTGCCTGGGACGTGGTGTTTCTCACAATGGGGGACAATCGCTCTGGAATAATGTTTAAAAATGAGAAAAAGACAGGAAGTTCTGAAAGGTTCAGTAAATTGGACCAAATTAAGTCTGAAAATGCGGTTGGCTATTTTAGTCCTTGGAATGTTATCCATCCATTCACTCGACATCTTGCTAATCTATACGTTCCTTCCTAAAGAAAACATTGTTGTTAAAAACTTGCCTAAAATCCAACCGAATTTCGCAATCTGGGTCGGCTGGATCGTGATCATGTATCGTGACGGCTGCGTCAAGTCGATCCACAAGGTATCGCATGACATCCGGTATTTTTCTCACAAGCAGAGTCAATGCACTTGTACCAGCCTTTGTTCTAAAACGTCAAATAGTAGTACACATAAAAAAGAGACCAATGGTCTTTTATTAGCAAAGTATGCATCTCCATTCGACACATTCAGGGTTTCTCTCATTTAAAAACTTGTTATTTTAGTCATAAAGAGTTAATGGGAACCAGAAGAAAAAACATTGTGCTAGGTCCAAAGTAAACAAAAATAAGGAGATATTTGCTTCAGCTGCTTCTGGCAAATGAGTAATCTCTTTCGAATTGGGATTTAGTTAAAGTATAAAGCCTACTTGGAAGTGACATCGGCCCCGTGATGAAGTAGGATCGAGGCACATTGAGAAGTCTCGTTGACAGCAGCGAGGTGTAGGGGGGTGTAACCGAAATTATCTTGAGCATCGATATCCGCCCCGCATTCCACCAGCAGGCGGACGCACTCTGCTGCTCGAGAGCCTGCCAATTAATAATTGCCAAAATTAAGTAGTTTAAGTATTTAAAGCAAGTCTGTGTCTGATAAAAAGTAAAAAAAAACATTAGTGAAGGAGTCGAGGTCACTTGTCATGTCATGTCAGTCAGTCATCGCCACACACAGTTGGACTAGATAAATTTAGCCTCACTGCTTTCATCAAGATAAGACGTTTTGACAGGTTTTGACGCCAAGGTTTTTTTTAAAATTCTTTCATGCTAATTTTTAATCTGTAAGGGGAAAAAGGTGAACCAAACGAACCTCTAGAAACTGAGCAATGAAGCGGAGTTCTTCCATTCGTGTCTGTAGCATTAGGATTAGCCCCAGCTTGAAGGAGAGTCCCGACAGAATCAGCGTCACAAGTCGCAGCGATATGAAGCGCCGTATGCCCTCGAGCATCCTTGGGTTCGTGAGATGCTCCAGCTTTTAGTAGAAGTTTTAAGCAAGCGGCGTTACCTTCTTCGGCCGCTAAGTGCAGAGCGGTGCTTCTGTTGGTCCCCTGGACGTTTCATGACGTTTTTGTAAAGGAAACTTTAAGGAGTTTTTTTTATTGAATTCGTGTCCTAAGGTCTTACCTTGCAAAGGGAAAAGTCAGCCTTATATTCCAAAAGTATGGCGAGACATTGAGTGTCCCCCAAAGCCGCGGCGATGTGGAGAGGAGTCTCGCTAAAAATCAGGGGAGGGTTTTGCTTAGCTCCAGCTTCCTATAGGGAAAACATATGCAGAAAGTGTAAAGTTTTTGAAAAAATTGTTAACGCGTAGTTTACTTTATGTAATTAATAGCTTTACCAGGAGTTTCTTGGTACAGTCGACACTTCCTGCTTGGACTGCCCAATGAAGCGCTGTTTTGCCGTAGTCATAACCCGCATTGACATCTGCTCCGTGGGCCAATAGTGTCTCAACCACGGGCAAACTGCCGCATGATGCTGCACATGAGAGGGGTGTGGCTTTCTGATTATCGTAACTGTTTACGTCACCCCCTGTACATATGATTTATAGGTTATATTTGTACAAAATACGGAGAAAATGTGTTGTTATTCACTTTTAAGCATTTCATGAGTTTTCTAAATTGGAAACAGAAGGGGAAAAACGCAATATGTAGCAAAAACTAAACTGCGGTCTTGACTTGAGAGACTCCTATTACTCATTTATGATCTGATGCATCTCATTAAAGGTTGGATTTATTGAGCATAATACTCTCTGCATGATAATTTGAGACTTCACAACCAAACCTTGAAACTTTTAATCTGATTTGGACTCTGTCATAGCTAGAATAAAAATACTACTGGGAATAACTCGCTCGAGTCAGAGACCTGATCTCTTTTTTAATTTCCACCAAACCTAAATGAAGGGCAAAGATTTTTTTTGAAACTTTTTACCTTTCTCCAGGAGTAAATCAACACATTCAAGATGAGCACACGCAGCAGCCAAATGAAGCGGCGTTCTTCCAACATTATCCCTTAGTAATCCTTCCTTCAACTGATCCTTAAGGGCTCCATTATTCTGCTCCAGGAGGTCTTCAAGGGTGTCCTTGTGACCGGTCCAGGAGGCTTCCAGGACTGACCCTATTGTTGAGCTCATTTCCCTAAAGCTTTGAGCCATGCTGTCCTCATTCCATGTGTCGTAGGAAGCAAAAAGAACGGACTGCTTCCTAACTCCTGTGCCATTCGGGATGAGCAAGTTTGGGGAAGGATTTAGAGCATTTTCACAACCCTCCTGGAGATTAATGGAACAAGAGGGGGGACCAGAGGGATTAGATTTAGGAGCACAGGTCGGGATACACCCACATTTAGTCACGTTTAGGTTATTATTACTGCTCGTCCTTAAACAGCCACCCCCACCAGGGCATGTGGAGTTTTTACTGATGTCTAACGATTTTAGTGACTTTATGCTACTTAGTTTAGGGTACGGACGGTTTGACATTTTGTTAAGTTTTGAGTCAAAACTTTTGATCAAGAGTTTAAGGGAATTTGTACTTAAGGTCTCATTTTGGACGCTTTAAATCTTAACTTTTTCCAAGACTTCCTGACACTTTCTTTAATGCTACATTTCGACATCAACGTTTATGACATTGTTTTTTGGAATCTTTGTTAAGCCCAATATTTGGTAACTTCACTGGATAGCTTTAAACAACAGGATTGTATGAAAAGAATGTGCAAAATTCGGAATAAGTGTTCACCTGGCTGGCTTCACTTTCACTCGAGATGCTACTTTGACTATGACTTTGTTGAGGGTGTCTGCTCAAAGAGTAGCGGATGCAGTTCTGCCTGGATAGATAAGTGGGTGGTTCCTGTTGATCATCCGTGGTATCTCCCCCACCCTCAAAGTCCAATATATTGGAACTGTTTATGGTAGAACTACCACAGGGGAAACCATCCGGTGTAAAAACAGCATCTAGGCTTGTGCTAAGAGTATCCTGTAAACTGCCAACGGGTAAGGAACACCCGGGTCTTAGTTTTCGCCGTCGCTTTCTCGAGTTTGAGTATGAGGATTTTGCCAAACTTCCACCACAGCCACCCCCACCAATGGATTTCTTAGAAGAGCCTCTTCTCCCTGTCGTTCTTGGTGATATCAAAAGTATGGAATACATTATGCAAAAAATACTCAAAATAATATGAGAACCGGATCGGTATAAATAGCTTTATATTCACCAAAAGATGGGTTTTTTGTGGTAAGAAAGGGAGTAGTTAATATTGGAGTGACGGGTTTTTTTTCTACGATTGGTATTAATATAGGTTTTAGTTGACGCTTTGATAGATTTTTATCTACTGGGTGATTATACGGGTTGTAAAAATCTTTCTCGGGTTCGGCGTAAGTGGTTGTTTGTGAAATGAGAGATTTATTTAACGAGAGTTTGTTTTAGGTTTAATGGTTGGATGCCAACATTAGCAATGGCAATAAAAGTTAAGCGTACTTTTTGTTTAATTGAGCTGGTGTAAGTAAAAATTAATTTAGCTTCATAGGGTAGTTCACTATTCCTTGTGCCGTTGAAATGCAGAACTTCTGACAAGTATGGAATTGTGGTTTGTCTCTTAGAATTTTTAAAATACCAACAATAAAGGGAATAATTTATCAGGCATTTTTGTTCTCCATTCCATCCTATCAAGTTTATATTAGAGTTGACATGCAGGAATGTCGAGGAAGGATAACAAGACATGAATCGAGTTAAAAGTGGCATTTAAATAGGTATATGGATCAGTTTCAGTTAGTTAGCAGGGCAAAGACAGGAAAAGATAAAGCAAACATTGTTTTGGGTTTTGGAACGTTTGCCAAAACGATGTTTCAGAGTTCAGCAAAAGTGAGTGCTGAATGAAAGGCTAAAGCTGAAATGTTTTATGAGTTTGCTTGGATTTCTTATGAATGACATGCTCCAGTGTTCCACGAGGAGTTTATTATGAAAAAAACAATAGTAAACGCTTAATACTTACTGCGGAGGAGGTATAGTTTTTTCCTCATCCGAATCGGGTGAAAATCTGTTGATATTGGGTTTGCCATTTACACTGTGACTGTTATTATTTAACAGTTCTTGAAATCCAGAATCCGTCTTTGTTTCATGGTTGTTGAAACGTTCGTCTTTATTTGGATTTTTATTCAAGTAAAAGCGTTCATTAATCCACCTGGCACGTCGGTCATGGGGATTCGGATCTGAGATTGTTACCCGGACGGGATCTTTAATGTTGGCAACTCCGATTCTCCCCATGACGCTTCCGGTAACCCCACTAGCTTTCACTGTACTCATTGTTATAATAACTTGTGCTATTTCAGCGGACAAAATTATAATATCACTCGCTTTATCTTGAACCGATGAAATTCACAGGATTTTACAAAGTTTTTATTTTCGAGATATGGGTTTTTAGTAGTCGACTAATGAGAATTTCCACAGTCACAGTTTGGCTAATGATGACTGATGGTAGTAACTGTGGTGGTTGTGCTGTTCCTGGTGCGTTATTTCTAGTCGATCTAATTCTAAACTGATGCTTGAAATTAATACATTCCATGAACATTTTTCTCTAACACAAAACATATACATTCGTTAGAATTAAAGACAGCTAGGTGGCTAAAGGTAGTAATTCGTAATCAAATTACTTATGAATCCCTATTGGCTACTTTTACGGGCTAACTTAATTAAAGTTGTGCATATTATACATTATGCAAAGACATCACTCGAAAGATCAACGCGTTGAACAATATTATTTTCCTCGAGAACTGTGTAACCAATGCTCAACTCAGTACTTAATGAAATATTGGAGAAATCGGTAATTTGCTTATTAAAAATCACTCGACTCAGGTAAACGGTCCTCTTTCTTGAGCACTCGATCCTTAACTAACTTTCATCAAAGATAACAAGTAAGGAAGACTGCTGAATAACTCGATTTGCAAAATGTTGCAAAATGCAAATGTTCAATGAAGCATACTTTTTCACGGGAAGCGTACCTTGTGTTGCTTGCTTATTATTTTTACGCTTCCTACGACGGAAAAAATGTAGGTAAAGTATAAAAAAAAGTTAACTACGCTAGAGTTACTGCACTTAATCCGGAGATGCTTCTTTAGACTTTATGTTTATTGGATTTAGGAAAAGACTTACTTGTTCAACGGGGGGATTTTTACTCCAGCCGGATGTGCCACCTTAAGCCGTAAAAAGTGATGCCCTGCCTGGTTTCATCAGTGTGTAACCAAAAAATGCATAAGTATGGCTACAGGGTGTGGCAAGATTAATGACATTTTATACCTTGTTATAAGGTTATAACAATAGAAGACATTTGGAAATGTTAAGAAGTAGCCTGGTATTTTTTCTCATACCCGTAGGGGTATATTCCTTGACGGCTTGAGCTCAGAAGTTTTGAATTTTGAACTTTTTAAAAGCATTGAAGCTTCTGATTTTAATTATAAAGGGAAACGGATATGAATTTGTTAATTTGTCCTCACCTTAGAGTTTGTAGCCAGAATGCGGCCAAAGGTATGAAAGCTATTGCTATATTATTGATTTGATTGGCACTTCTGAAAGGACTAAATGTGCAAACGCCAACTGAAATATTTTGTTAAGGATAAAGTTTTATTTTTATGAAATAATAAATCTTCTTTGAAGTTTACTCGGAACGGAAGAATAAACTTTATTGATTCTCAACGTTGTATAAAGTTTTAGGAGTTTTGGGATCTAAAATCACTTTACTCTTTTAAGCACAAATCTCTTAAATGAAGTGAGGTCAGATGGATTCCAGGAGATGGGTTTTTTTTGCTCAAAATGTATGTTAATGTCTAAAGTGGATTATGACATGCGAATTTTGTAAACAAAACCTCTGGCCAAGAATAACCTTTTGGTTCATCTGTATCATGTTAGTATCACCATTCTACTTATCCACAATACCGTGTAATACCATGTCACAAGATATCTTCTTATCCTTTAGAAAATTTGGCAAATTGTGTGATCGATAATGATGATGGAAATGCTGAAAAGCATTGGACGATTACATATATAATTTCAATGAAAGTAATCCATACGTACTTTTACACAAAATCCCTCTTTCCTTGAATTACTTTTGCTCAAAATTATGAATCATTGGACCGTTAGTGTTAGTAAATTGTCGCCAAAAATATCAGTGAGTATATCCCATCTTTTCGGATCGGAGAGTTGCATATTGTTCAGCGACAAGTAAGTGGAAGTCTGGTTTTGGTTACCTATCGGTATTTTCCTGAGTAAAAGGTTATTTGAAACATCTGTATTTTATTAGAGATTTACTAACCCCTGAGCAGAAATAATTGCAGAGTTCCATTAAGTATAGTGTTGTTGAAATGAAATGATGATTTTATGCCTTAAATAAATTACTCGGGTAGACGGGATCTGTCCTTTATTTTCTACTAAATGACGGAAGTTCACTACTTGTCAAATATTTTATGCCATGAAGAAAGCGTTCTAGGACACAGAGGATTTATGCTGGTTAATGGGATTTTAAACGTAGGACATTTAACAAGGCAGCCTGATCTCTAGAGTTCTAGAGGCCAAAGCCAACTGTTTATCTTTCAGCGAAAAAGGTCAGAGGCTGGTAATTTATGCGGTGCGTACGTTTTTTTTATATATATTCTCGGTGGATTAAAAACAACTCACGCATAAATAAATGTAAGCATGTACAAAATAACGTAAGGAAGGGCATCAAGTATCATTTACCGTACTATATGGGAAGATGGGATGTGTCATTGGTAACCGTAAATGAGAAAGTCGGGCACGGGACATGAGGTAAAAATTGCTTGAGCATTAAATTAGCAAACTTGGCTCCCAATCCGTGTCGATAATCAGACTACAATTTTAGACTTTGGGTTTCTAGTAGTGTATTAACTAACTAGGTGGATAAGCACATACTAGGAAATATGCATATTCATGCGTGTAAAACTGATTAATATGTCAAAATCGGTAAAATTATGGAATACTCTACCAAAGGACTGGATCTTATTTAAGTTTTAATAAGTTTAAACTACCGTATTTCCCGAAATAATGCCGCTGGGGAATACTTAATACGAAGGACAAATTGAAAATACTATTAACATGGGCAAGATAGGGAAAATTCGTAATTTTAAACCGGGGGAATTACTTTGGGGGTCGGGGGCACTATTTTGACGGTATTAATTAACGACTGGATTGTGGAGAAAAAGAATAGAAGCGTTTGTCTACTTTTAACTTTATTTTAATTTTAATATCTACACATTTATATATTGACAGTCCTCAAGGACTTCTGTCTGTCACTAATGGAAAAACAATGTCATGTAAGTTGAATTGGAGAGACACATTAATAAGGACTCAAATCATAAATAAAAATGTTGCAACTGCAAATATTCAGTAGAGTTATTCCAGCTAGACTCCTACCGGAGAAGGAATACTTTGTCTATGGCCAGAAACATTTGATAGTTAACCAGATTAAGTGGGTTGGGTGGGTATAAAAAATGCAAGTAATGCTGCTTTGTCTATGTAATACTCCTCAAACTGCAAAATGACTGTTGAATACAGCAAAGCGTCCCACCCCCACCCTTATCTTTAATATATCCCATGCATGGACACAATTTGTTTGCTAATGTTAACCGGCTTCGATATGGCTTTTCTCATCTTGTCAGTTTCATATTCATTTGATAGTGCTGGAGTAAACGATTAGATTGTCCGACCAACTGTACTCCACTGAGATACAGTAATACAGTTGACCGTCTACTAGTTCTCGTAATCGCATGTATTCCTTGCAAATTCTAGTGATTATTGCAACTTTACTACATTCATTTCATACCCCTGCTAATCTCCAATTCTGTTCTTCAGAAACTGGAACAAAAATGTCCAAGACTGACCAACCGAAGGGGGGTGTCCCCTTGTATAAACTGACGTACTTCAACATGCGATGGCTGGCTGAGCCCATCCGTCTCATCTTAACGTATGCCGAGCAGCCTTTTGAGGACAAACGGGTAGAGGAGGAAGGTTGGGCGAAGATCAAGAAAGGTATAAGTTATTTAAAATATTATTCTAAAAGTTTCAACAACAGTTCTACTTGGGCTTAAGTAATTACATTCTTCTAGTAATTTAATTATCTGGCTTATTTATTATTTAGTACATTTACAGTAGGGTTAAAAGGCCTGCAGGGTGCCCCTGTAGCTGGTCGAAGTGAGGCCTGCAGGGTACGGCTGTTTCTTAATATCCGTTTATTATAAACTACAAATAATTTGTAATATTCTGTAGACTATCCTTATGGAAAAGTTCCCCTGCTTGAGTTCGAGGGTAAGAAGCTGAGCCAGTCCTTTGCAATTGCTCGTTACCTAGCAAAGAAGCATGGACTTATTGGGGCTGATGACTTCGAGGCTGCCAAGTGCGACGAATACGTGGATACCATCAAGGATGTTTTGAAAGGTTCTACAAAGTATACTTGTTGTAATTAAGCTAGCCATGATTTTAAATAACACTGCATCAATTTGCATAACAGAGACCGACGGAATGTGGACTGACGACGATTCTACGAAGTTGAAGGTCAAGAACAACTTTTTGGATAAGGTTGTTTATTTCTTTACCAAAATTGAGGACGACCTTAAGACCAATGCTAACGGTGGGAAATTCCTCGTTGGAAATAAATTAACATGGGCTGACTTGGAATTGGCTAGTTTCACAGAAGTTTTCGAATCCTTTGTTGATGGTGGACTTTTGGACAATTATCCAAGAATAAAGACACATCAGAAACATGTTTTCAGCATCCCTCGGATTAAGGAATGGATTGCCAAGCGTCCAGTTACCGAGTATTAAGTTTATCAATTGTTTGTCATCAAGGAGCCTTTTGTATTACCAATGCAGTTCGATTAATGCAGAAGATTAGATTAGACTGTTGTTTTACACATTGGCTGATCGGGAAATAAAGGAAAGAGGCGATGGTAGATGGTACAGTATTTTAATACTTTTTCAGCTAACAAATTATGCAATTATTAAGAAAATAAAACGTGCATTTCACTTTAACGACTTTGCATACAAATGAAAGCATTTCTTTCAGTGCCAGCAAAAAAAGAGAGAGTGTAAGCAAAAGTGAAGGGGGCACGTTGTTAGCTCGTTAGCATTTACAAAAATGTGTGTCTACAACGAACCACAGACAAAGTATCACTCGACGAAGAATACATCCTAGAAATAATAGTGAACCTACTTTTTTTAATGCAGCGTAGCAGATAGATCGGATGCTTTCTTTAATTCCCAATAGAAACTATCTCATCTTCAAACTGGAACTTTAAGGTTGACTAAAGCCAAAAAAAAAAGAGAAGTAGGGATGCTATTTATTTATTTACTTAAAAAGTTCCCTTAATGAAATTTTGACTTCTTGTACTCGTCTAATCTATGGGAAAATTCAGAAATATTAGCCCAAAAGTTGGTTACAATTCCTTTACCTAATTATCCAATTGGATAACTTCAACAGCCTATATGGTTCTTCCCCTCTCGTAATAAAATGACGACTTTTAGTACTTTAAGGGTCTAAAGAGCGATGACAAATTTGGACATGTCACGTCGCAAGTTTAGAAGAGACTAAGATTGTAAACCTTGTTTCTCTAAATGAAAACTTTAACCGTAATCTCACGCAATAACGCCCTACCAACTCAATTGACGGACACGTATATAGGCAATAGCAGACCGAGATAGCAAAAACAAAGTCCAAGAAACATTCTGCTACTTGAGCGTACAAAATAAAGTTCCTCCAACTAAAAACCTTGAGCTGAATGAGTTAAACTCATAAAAGATGTATTTGAACTGACCAGAATAGCTATAAAATACAAGGTCAGAGGGCAACAAAACAACTTTCTAATAAACTCTGAAGCTATCGGAGATTTCATTATTGCCCTGTTTGTTCGTACATGAATGTTTACAGTAATTCCGTCCATAGGCCGCAGCTAAGGTATGAAAAAATGGTTTTTTTTAAAGCATGCGGCTTGCTTACAGAGTGCGGTTTTTCTATTTAATTATTCATTCATTCAACTTCTGACTTCTGAGCTTGTGTTTTATAGCTATTGGTCAGCTTTTATCTGAGTTTAACTCATTTAGCTCAAGGTTTTAAGCTGGAGAAACTTTATTTTATGCGTTCAAGTAGCAGAATGTTTCTTGGACTTTGTTTTTGCTATCTCGGTTTGATATTGCCTACGTGTCCGTCATTAAAAGGTTGATGATCCTTAGGGGCTGTTCATAAATTATGTAACGCGAAATTCAGCGTTTTTGACCCCCCTCCCCCCCCCTTGTAACGCTGCGTAACGGATGACCAAAACCCCCCACCCCCCTGCGTAACGTAACGAAAATCTCACTTTCCCCATAGACCACCAAAGTTAGCTCGGGAGCTT
>JAQFZX010001456.1:0-29511 GCA_034682405.1 Hydroisotoma schaefferi | reverse complement strand
ACTCAGGTCAGAAATTGTGTGCCAGGGCACAACGAGGACCCACTGACACCATTATTTTAACGGCGAACTTATCTATTATTCAACAATAATCGTTATTGTTCGAGTTCAACCCAGCCCTTAGCCATTTAGGATAGAAGAATCAAAATGTTTTCGATGGAAAATCGGGAATGTTTAATAATTTTTCTGTTTTTCATACTTGTCAATTTAAAGGGTAGCCAAACGTATGGAATATCAGCAGAGCAAGATTTGACATTGACGTACAACCAAAAACTTGCGTTGGACGAGGTATGTACAAATCACACATTTTTGTTGATATCCGTTTTTCTTATCTGTGTCTTGCTTTCCATCCTGAAAAATTGTCTGACTCATATTTAGTTCAAAGATATAATGATGCCATACTTAGAAAAGGATTACATGAAAACAGAAGTCTATCTTGTTCGTTGGCTAAGAAGTAAGTGTCCACGGATCCACGCACATCGCGATTTCCGGCATAAATGCCGGAATAAGAAAAAAAAACGTAAATGTCGATATTAAATGTGAGTAATGGGTTTAAATTTATTCCTTACAGCTAAGGGGTACAGTGTGGATAAAGCAGTGGATTACCTAAAAAGGGTAAAGTTTTTCATTTGCATAAAAGCAATAAAAGTTAAACCATTAAAACCTTAATTAATATCTCTAACCAGCTGCGTTTTGTTTGTGCATTATTCAGCATCTGAAATGGAGGCAGGATTATAGAGTTGACTCAATTAATGAAGAAGACTGGAAAGTTTTCAAATCTGAGCTCCCGTATTACAACGTCGGGTTTGATAAGGATGGACGGCCAAGTAACTTTTAGTTTTAAAGTTGCTTTCATCTACACAACTTCCAATATTGAAATAAAAAGTTGACTTAACTAATATCAATCAATCTTGTAAATCTACCTACAGTTTATGCATTAAACGTCGGTGATTGGGACCTACGAAGGGCAATATTGTCTGGAAACCGTGAGAAAGTCTTACGGTGGCTCATAAAAGGATACGAAGACACTGAAGCTCGAATCCGTGAACTGCAGGTCCAAGGAAAAAACGTTACAAGGTGGAGGATGGCATTAAATCTAAATGGTTTCACTCCTATACAACACCTTTGTGGACTATGTAAGATATCTTGCAATGCAAGTTAATAGCTGTGGCCACCTTGCCCAGATAATCTCATCTTTTGTAATTAAATTTGAAGCCTAAATCTTTAATGTTTCTACAGGTTTGCCAATTTACTTGAAGTTCGTCACAGATTTTGAAGAGAATTATCCCGGACTGTCTGAGTCCATCATGCTAATAAATAGTAAGCTTTTAATACCAAAATCAAATTTTATCAGACAAAACCCTGCCATTTTCCTGGCAGTTTTGTTACTTTCATTCAGACCTGTATAACTAACTAATAGTCTTGGTTCTTATATCCTAGCTCCACAGATATTTGACGTAGTGCTAAGCCTCATGCGTCCACTAATGAGTCCAGAAACTAGAGAAGCCCTCCTACTTTATGGCAAGGACTGGGAAAAACATGTCTATAAATTTATAGAACCGAATGAGCTACCTCCCGAATTTGGGGGCCATACACGCTACACTTATGACTACTAATTGTGCCTTAACAACAAATGTAAAAATCTTTTTACAGGCCGTACGAAACTTAATACACGTGCAGTTGATTTAATTTAAGATAATCGACTTCCTACCCATTAAAAAATTTCATCCGTTTTAATAATGAACAATTTTTCAATTCGAGCATGACGAATCGATCCTGACCTAACCTAGGTACCCTAAATCCTCGCCCAGATACCTTGGGTTGTATGCGTAAAAAAAGATGTTTCAAAGCATATTTAACATGGGAGAGATATCCCTTTTAGCATGTAAAGGATGGCATAGGCGCAACTACGAGTGGGTACCATTGGATACAAAAACATTAAAGGATAGGGAGGAGTTTGGGTGGGCATAGCCTGCTTAACATGTAAAGGATAGGGCATTTCTAAAATTCTTGTGGGTAGATGAAGAAACCAGTGGGTACAATGTACCCTTGTACCCACGCTGGTTGCGCCTATGAAGGATAGGCGTGTGCGGCATAATTAACGAGGGCGGATTTAGAGTACGTCTGCATACACAAGATGCATGCATTCCTAGAAAACTGACTTTTAGCACAAATAAACCGGAATAAGCCTTTTTTTTAAATTAAGAAAAATTCAGGATTATCACTATTATTATCATTTTTTAAAACCCAAACTGCAACTTCAGGAATCCAAAAAAGTGCCATTCCAATACTAATTTTTGCAGACTTCTGCTAGCTATGTTCCCATCTTCATCTCTACAACTGCGCCCAAAAATTGTACTGGAAAGTTTACATCAATTCGTACGGAGTGGCCCGTTAGCTCAGTTGGTTAGAGCGTCGTGCTAATAACGCGAAGGTCGCGGGTTCGATCCCCTCACGGGCCATTACTTTTTGCTCTTTGTACTTTATCTCATTAAGTATTACCAACAGTCGGTTGGTAAATGAACTGGTTATCACACTTTATGCACGTTTTGCATGGATATCAATCACACGTTCGCATCACACTGTTTGACAATGAACATCTCTTTTCCAGCATATTCATTGCATTTCACTTGAATAAACTTGCATGAGATGACTGATGTCAAAAAGAGTTTGTGTTGAGTAAAAGTAAATGAGCATAACCTGTACACGACTGAAGAACGGAATGAATGTTGTAAAAGCTCGATTCGGTTATAGTTTTAAAGGTAAAACTATGCAGGATATCCAAGGAAGAAATGCTCCATTTCAGTACCCATGTTTAGATTTTGCGATTTGGCTGAGGGAAGTGCTACTGGAACTGGATTGCTCGATTTGATTTGGAACTGGATGGATCCTCATTTCATGATACTCCTGGCTGAATATGATCTTAAGATAGAATTTCATGGCAATGGCAATGTATTGTGACACTGACACGTTATCTCATCTCTGTATTAGGATAAGCAAACTACAATGTGATGCTCTTAATGTGCTAGTAGTAAACAATATAGATGAGGATGAGGATTTATGAGAAACTGCATGGGCTTTCAATTTAATTTACATTTTATTTCCAAATAATTTTCTTTGCAAAAGTATCAAAAATACTGCAGGTAGGGTAACTAAGTGTTTATAATTTAATAGTGGGCATAAGCTCCGTGTCCGTATCCCAAACCGAGTGGGGCAGCGGCGTATCCGTGAGAGTATCCGAGAGCTGGAGCGGCATACCCGTGAGCGAGGGGAGAGTATCCAAGTGGGGAAGCAGCGTATCCGTGAGCGAGGGGAGAAGCATAAGCGGCAGCGACTGGCTTAGCGACCTGGAATAGTAGGAAAAGACCGTTAAATAATTATTCATACTCGTACACTCTAAATGTATTTGTAAGTTGTATAACTTACGGCAACTCCTCGGACGGCTGGGGCATAAGCGTGTCCAAGATTGTATCCGAAAGCGGTGTGTCCGTAAGCTGGGTAAGCTCCGGCAGCGTAGGCTGGGTAGGCAGCGCCAACTGGAGCAGCGTACTGTAATATCGAGGGAACAGTGCCATTAGAAAAAGGTGGCTTGGTTGATGATACATGCGTATTTCTTTGGACCAATATGGTTCAAAAGTCTTATATATATGAGAGTGGGTTGACTTACAGCTCCAGCGTAACCGAGTCCACCGAGTCCAGCGTAACCGACGGCTCCAGCGGAAGCAGCGGCGACGGCAGCGGCGAGGATGACAATGGTGAACTATAGAGGATAAGATTGATAGTTAGTTAAATGAATCTAAGAAATGCAATGCAGTTAAAATTCGGGTAAAATGTTCAGAAATGTTTAAAGGTTTTCAAGAAGCTTACGGAGTTCATGGTGAGTGAATTGAAGTTAAGCTCAAAGGCTGAAGAATGAATTGATTGTTTTAAAAGGATGTGAGGGAAGTGAATGATAATTTTAATCCAAATCCATCGAGTTTATATAGTGATCGAGAAAATATTACGCAGCCAGTGCAAAATTAAAGCACTTTTGCTACAGGTTCATTAGATAGTTTGTAAATAAACAACTAAATATACATGCATGAGTAATACCTACGCACAGGATTCATTTCATTGGCAAAAATAACTTAACTAACTAGCCAGGCCCAGCACCCCGCCCGACTTTTAGCCTCAGCAGATTGGCTAAAATCTACATGAAATTAGACAGGAATCCCTTTTTACTACTTAGTTGATCAGATTATTGCTACGAAAGCATCCCATCGTTATTGAAGGACATTGGAAACCAAATCAGTAGTAAATATTTTTAGGTAGACCCTTCATCTATTATAATAATACAACTGGATTATTTATTACCTATGCCTATAAGCTACAACAATAATATCATATCTTAGTTCGGTTGTTGATTCTATCGTTTACTCTGGTGAACGTTACTTTATGTGTAACATGCATTGCAATGGTTTATAAAATATCGTCATAAGCCACGCCACGTGAATAGTGGATACCGGTTATCTAGTTCTAGCAATTCAAAGCACTATAGCCCTCTTCTACAATTACTTTTTATACCTAGACACTATGAAACTTCTAGGACTATCAATTAACTAATGTCCCGTAGAAATATGAATGAATGTCTGGGATAAGAAGTGTAACAGGCTGAAATCGATAGTAGATGATAAGAATAGGACAGATCTTTGAAGATTAGTTCGTTTATATTTATTCGCCAATTTGGAGATTACAATCGTTGATCAAAATAATTGTAATCGTGAGTGATTTAACATGCCCTACTACTGTACTGTACCCAACAGTAAATGGGGAATTCATTATACGATCTCATTATGATCTTTCTTCTCTAAATCTATTTCTTAGGCTATTTCTTGTTGGTACAATCCCAGTAATCGTTGCTTTTCTGTACAACACTAACGCTTCGAGATATCAATTAAAATATGGTAATGTTGCTACTGACTTACTCCAATTAGGTACTGCACCACTGCAATTAGATGTATATCAACGTGGCAAAAGTGTCTAAAATATTTCGTCAAGTTATTTAGTAATGTAGCCTTTACGAATACAATCGATAAAAACAATAAATTTTGCATTTAAGAAATAAATCGAGCCATAAATACATCTCACGCGTGGAACGAAACAAAAGTACAACATGGAAAAGCTCCCTTAGTAATTCAACAAGAGAGACCGTAGTGGAAAGTTGTAAGCAATGCTGCGTTTTTTGTTATATTAGGAATTACGAAGTTCAATGGATCAAGGCAGCTGAAAACCCATAAAAAGTTACGTTTTTTGCTTGCGGCAATAAAACAGGAAATTTATCTTCATAGCAGTTTTAACTAATCAAATTATCAAGGGAAGGTTTGAAGGGTATAGTATTCATTTTTGCAGGAGCGGAAGTCGACCTTTATCGTTTAATAAGCACGATAATACGGTACCGTAGTCGTAGTTAGTAGTGTAAATAAGCTTCCCATTTTAAAATTATCTTTTAGAATCAAATTAGTGTTTATATCATCTAAACGACTAAACCCGTTCAACCTCCCTCTCACAAGTGATTATAGGCTTTTATCTCTGTAAATAAGCTTGTCTATATGTACTTCTGGACATATTTGGGCAGTTGTCAATAATTAAAAAAAATAGGTTGCAATTTCTTGCTCATTCATGTTACCATTTATATCACCTGGGGTAAACATTAAGCTGTTTACAAAAGCCTTTATTATCCTATTGTTCTGTAAATAACCATAATCCATCAGAAGCCATCAAATTGAGCAAGATAGCCTGCTGACAGATCAACATCTCAAGCTCGAGCATTCTAATTTTAATTATAAGTTTAGGTGAACTTGCTGTTATTTCTTACTCTTATTATTAGCTTTAACGTAGACGTGCGTTTAATCAAATCACACTCCTAAACTTTATATTTACAAGGTAAGGTAAGCAAAATGTTGCTCTCTCTCAATAAATTCTCTGAGACTTCACTTTTAATTTTTTATTACAAGACCCTTTCTATACTTCAAGTCTTTTCAAAAGTTCAAAAATGGCACATGCAAGGACCATTGCCAACCTTTGCTTGGATTGAACCATATTATTACGAGCTTCATTTTTATAAATACAGGACGTAAACGAGTTATAGATGCAGTTAATTTTAAATAGTAAAGGGCCACGCAATTGAAAGGTATTGGGATGGTCATCGACTCAATTAATATGTGATATTAATAACATCACACTTACTCAAATTATCTTAAAGATTTATGCGATCACTGATCAATAATATTTTTTAGAAAAAAAAATTGGAAACATGACACGATGGAAGAAAAACTGCACCAAGAAAGCGGTTTATAGATATAAGACAACATTACTCTCATGTTTCATTTAATACAAATCACTCCAATTTTTGACATCCTTCCCTATAAATTGGCTTTAAGTAATCATATTATGCTTATCATTAGCATCAAGATGGATTGATAATTCTAAAATAATTGGAAAGTAAAGATAAAATCTCAATCACCCTTTCATCTTTGAAACCAACCTTCCACGATTATTTACTCTAAAGAGTTTAGTAGGGTTAAGGGTTGGCTGCAGATCAGTCAAAATATATTTGTTAGTTTATAGGTTAGGTTAACTGCCAATCGACTCTAGAAACTGGAGCGATAGTAAATATATTTATTTTGTAGTACACAGTAAATTGCCTAACATTTTTGGAACAGAAATTATCTTATTTTTTGTACACTTAAGAAAGCTTTTATTTTTATTTGATTACGATTCCAATTAAAGCAACAATCTCTTGAGTCTAAGTTGGCATTGTCAAAATAGTAAAAGTAATTGTTGGTTCCACATGATGTACGATGAAGGTGTGTGTCAAAATTGCATTCTTCAATTACCAATTATTGGCTCTTAGTATCATACCGTTTGTCATTAATGGACCAAACCCTTTTGTCTTTGGTTTGTGAGAAAAGAGATTTATAGGTTTTTTATGGAACAAACGGCATCAACTTAGTTCTTATCTATAGAAGACAATGTGTCACAAAGTTGCAGCACTCATAACTTTATCTTACGCATTTGTGTAAGCTAAGCTGCAAAAGCGTTAAGTAAGTAGCTGGTAGCAGGTGTACATTCATTGTTTGCAAGTTTAGTAGAGTAGACCATCGTATTTTTTATCGAGCAGATTCCTTTTCCTCAAATATATAAAATTGGCATTAATACTCGTTTTAAGAAAATATTGCGGAGAATATTCTTATAGGCATACAATTTTCAATACATTTTCAATATAGATTACACCTGATGCATTTACCTTATTTAGTAGAAATTTACATCTTCACCAAATAGACTTCCTCATTGAATGGATCGTGCGTTTGATCATAATTTAAATAACTTTATACAAGCTTCAGTTTATCCAACATAAATGGACTGGAATTCTATAATTATAGTCGTGATCGTGATTTTGCTTACGCCAAAGATCATTTTGATAGTAAATACTTAAATACGCTTATACTTAGCTCCTCGGAATATTAAGTTAGCTGATTGATCAGTGATCGGCGAAGGCAAACTGTAAGGCATGAGCATGATTGATTAAGGATACGACCCTTTGAATGAATGAATGGCAAAGTTGGTCTGTAAATCTCATAAGAGTAGCCACCTGAGTTGTTTGTTCTAACACATACGCACTAAATTTTTAACAATAGTTTTCACACGAATTATTTGTTTATGCAAAATTTGAAAAGCATTATCATTATATGGAAAGCGGATCTGAAATAATTGTTTTTGTCAACAATGAGCTGGAGTTCTGGACGAGGTAACGCAGCACTAAAATCTTTAATGGTGCCAGTGAATGTCATTTAAAAGCAATTTGCATCCGTAATGTGAGTCATGAATTCTTGATTACATTGAAATCAGTTCAATAAATCATCCAGTAAAATCAAAGATCAACTAGCTTAAGTTCATGTTCTTGAGAGGTAGGCGGTACTCACGGTATATTTACGCGTATTGCAATGGGATGTTGTTTTTCTTGCTCTTGTTATTTTTATTACTATTAAAAGGCATATAAAACTCTGCTCAAACATTAGAACTTCCTAACTCTTCCTGCTTAGCAATGAATTGTCAATGGATGATGATGCATTAATCACCGTATTCTGAAAAAATAATTGTAGGCGTGTGTAAAATCACGTCTTGAAAACAAACCATTTTTTGCCCTCTTAAAATAAAAGTCAAGGGCTAACCACCATCATCAAAGCTAAATGTTTGGATCAGCTATCTTTACGGATATGTATGTTGTGGCAAATGTGGTGAACCAAAGGGCAACCTTGGGTTGGGGTGCCTTTAATCAGCATGAATTAAGAATTGCCAAAGATACAAAATGTCATAATAATTATAATTAATGAATTAATGAGCATTGTTTAGAAATCTGAAAGCTGTCACTGCTATGACTCAATAGGCAATAGGTGGTATGATTCCACTGCAATCAAGCTTTGTCCTCCTGTTAATTATTAGACATGTTCAATGGGATTTATTTCTTTTTAATTGGTTTCATCTTGTACTGAATTGCTGACATCTTATGACCACCATTTTTTCGAGTCGTGTGAGAACTTATTTTAATTCTCAGGTTCAAAGTTAGTCCAAGTGAGAGTAAACGGAGAGTTCATCGGGATGTTTAGGTCGGGAAGCAATATTCCTGCTGAATTTGGTATCTTTACCCATCTATCAAAGAGCTCTCCGTTCATAGTCATGTTTTTTACATTATCAGCCCCCAACAGTTTGATCGAAGCTAAATGATTTTTAGCCATTTCTGGATACCCATCCTTTAGCACGCTTGCCGTAAGTGTTTTGTTATATACTTCGTAGTGGACATGGAAGTATTTTCCTGATTTTAAGAAGTCTAAAAAATTGTAAAAACTTTGTTTGTCATCTTGGCCATATTTTGTGGCTGTGTTAGCTTAGTGGAAGCAAATATTTAATTCGCGTGTGTTATTACCTGCAGACTCCCCGTCATCAAAGAAAAGATCCCCTTCACCACGTCTCATTATACACAAGGCAACAATTAGATCGAAGGGATTGTCCCTAGAAGCTTTGGTATTTGTTTCTGCTCTTTGTATAGGGATTATTGTATATCCTCTAATCAGAACTGGGATGGAGTTCTGCGTTTCATTTAGTTGGACGTATTGTCCTCGGTTGTTCATTTCTAACTCTTCCAGGGTTCTAAAGTCGTACCACCGATCGTTTGGAAGGTAAGCATCTACTGATGTCACTCCTGGTTCTAAGATCGGGGCGACCATCAGTCCTAGATAAACATAATTTCATTACGTACGCGTATCAGCATTTTGTTTATTTTACTAGTAGATCTATGAGAGTTAGAAAATAGAACCTCTTCCCCAGAGAAACTGTCGGTCAATATCATGGGTTCTAGGATCGCGAGGAAACTCATGCCATAAACTTCTTACAACCGTATTCCCTTCAGTGTGGGCGATGAAGAATAAAGTATTCAAATGAGGAATTAGGGAATACCGAAGAAGCACAGCGGACTTAATGCTTTCATAGGTTGAACTACTAAACATTCCTGTTTCAGATTCCTAAGTTTTAATATATTTTTTAAGTTTTAAATTACTGTAAAATGCACACAGAATCTATACTTTCGGCAGAGGATGGATCCATACCGTATTGATGTAATCGTTATTGCTTCGCCACAGAGGGTAAAACGCTCCCAGTTGAGCCCAACGAAGACAGAGTTCTTCAGACGTAGGGAAAGAGCAAATGTCTGACCCGACAAATGGAATACCAAACTGGTTAAACTGAAGCATTTTTATAATAGAAGAATGTAGAACTCTCCAAGATTCTTGAGAGTTTTCAAAAAAGTGACCAGCCCATCGACCCGATCCTGGGAAAGTTGATGCTGAGGTTATATAAAATCTTTTCGGTCCAACTACTTCAGCCATTGCTCTATTTTTAGTAACAGTCGGTTAAAAGTGGAATGGTTAGTTGTAGTCTTATATGCATTCTATATAAAAATATTTTACTTTGCAGTTAGCTCGGACTGTTTCCAGCCGTAGAGCGAATGCAAATCGTAATGAGAACCGGTGGCGTGTTGGCTATCAGCGCAAATTGTTCCTTTGTTCAAGTTTATTTTGGATCCAGAGTCTCCATTGTCTTTTTAAGGAAACAAAATTCAACAAAAATATAGAGATGCTTTTAAAAGCTAGACTAGAATCTTTACTTAGCGGATATGGTGGGTTGTTGAGCTTGTTTTCAGAACAATGGTAGTCCGAATCCTCAGGAACAAAGTTGTAAGGTTGGTTTTTAAACTGTTTTGAAGAAATGGTTTATGAAATGAAATTATTGTGTGTTAAATCTTCACTGAAGTGAGAATATTTACCCCACCCCAACTCACCAAATTCACACCAGCGAATTCAATAGACTTTAGATACCTTCCGAGAACGGATTTCCACCAAAACTCGGACGAAGGTTTTAAAAAATCAGGGTAATAATGAGTTACATTTAAACCCAACTGTTCATAATGACCTTTTACAGGATTTTTTCCCTCATCCTTGATCCAAATATCTAGTTCCTTGCCTAATTCTAATGGATAGTAGTATTTCTTACTCTCCGATCTTATCAAAGGGTCCTAGGAGTCAGAAAGTTTTAGGTTCAGCACAATGCTGAAGACTACTGCAATTAAGTTGTCTGTTAGCTTCTTAGAACTTACAGCGTCAATCACAAAATGTGTCCCATTTGCTTTCTGTTCTTGCAAGAATGTTAAAACTTCAGGAAAATTCGATTCATCAACCGAGAAGCTTTGTAATTCCTCAGATACCATTTTCCCCAAATGTATAGTATCCTGCGATTATTGAAAATATTCCGTACGTTTAATTAGATATAGTCATGCACGTCAAGGAGCCGCAACGTTAAAAAAAAGTCCTCACAAACATGTCTCCCCGTGATTTTAGCAGTTCAACTGCTGCTTGGAGATCAGTTAAGTTTTCATAATCCGGAGGGCTTACATGGATCCCTAATGAATAATACGGTGGAACGAAGGGCCTTCCGATGGCCTTAAAAGTAAAATTGATTTGTATCGCATAGTTTAAATTCAATCCCCCTATAAAATCAATAATTTACTACTGACTTCTGTATACTGCTGAACCGTGTTTTCAGGCTTGGGACCCATAAATATATAAAAGTCCAGAACCCCACCGATGGTTCTGTAAATTAATCCAGGAATGGGTAGAAGCTCAACCTCTAAAAGAAAGTGATGTAGAAAGTGTCCATACTTAGTCAGAAATTCCGAAAATTGTAATCGTTTCCTAACCTTGGGCATTGCTATTCAAAAATAGGACCGAATGAGCATTTCCACCATCTTCTAAAACGGTATAGTAGGGATGGACCCCGTCAAGATGTTTGAATGGAACTTTCTCATCGGACTGCAAATTTTAAGTGAGCTGTAGCTCAAAATTTATCTGGGATATCAAATAAATCACATTTCTTACGTCTAACTCAATATCCCTAGAAAACATTGGCCAAGCTATTCTTCTGACATTGGAAAAGTCTCCAGAGTCAAAACTATGTTTAAAGGAAGGTTGCTCCTGTTCTCCAAACCCGTAAATATTTTTGCTCGGAAGAGTTGTGCTTATTTGTAAAAACTGGTCTGAAAATGTCAATCCACCGACTGATGTGTCAAAGATAACCTTTCCGGTGGAATTTCGCACTATTTTGAATGAAAATACAGGTTCATTTGTATACATAAGATTGTACATCATGCTTGACTCATGGGCTTTCGGGAACTGAGGTGGATTTATTTTCATTGGAACTTCCCATCTTGAGAGGTTAGTAGAGGTTATCTGCAACAGAATAGTTCACACGTTGCTTATTTAAAACTCTCCGATTGAAAATGCCCTTATAATGAATCTATGAATAACTTTACTTTAAAATGTATACGATAGTCAGCTTCAAATCCAATTAAAAGGTTGACAAATCTCTCATCTTTCCCAAAGTATGTTTTGTTTCCAGTTTTTACAAGGTTGAAACTGAAAAATTGCCGTTTAGAAATATCATTATTATGCTTTTCTGCAATCATTGTGACGGAAAACTAGTTTTCAGAACATGATTTCTTTGAAAGTACATGAATTTCTTTCCAGCGTTTTCCATTGCAGGAATGATAATCGGCTCTTGTACGATCTTATATCCATAATCTCTTGGAGTGTAACAGTAAGAACGCCAGTTTTTACCCGACCCTCGAGGGTACCATTCGCACCCTATTTTCCTGCATAAGTCCTCCTCACTAATTGTATAATCATCCTCGTCATTTTTAAACGGAAAGCAGTTGAATTTCTTATTCTGTAGTCCTAAAACATTCGGTGGTTCAGTGGCTGTGATTTCGTCTGACATAGACTCTATGAATTCCACAGATTTTAATTCTAATGAAGCTTCTGATACAGGTGAAATCGGAGTAGTACTTTCGGATTGCTCCGAAGACTCAGTCAGCATGTCCAATCTTGCTATTATCGATTGCATATCAATGCAGTTCCCCAATTCGCTTAATGTTCCTACGAAATAATAATTAATAGGAATTTCCTAATGTTTAGACAAGCATGCATTATAGAAACAGATTGATGCGTACCTGCTATTATCGTAAAAGTAATCAATTTATGAAGAAAATTCATAGTTAACTGAGTGTAATTCAACGAATTTTAATTTTCGATTACAATTTCGTTGTTCAGTTTTCCGCAATAGTGTGGACAATTTTTCTAATGAAACTTCAGTACAGAATAGAAAGCTCTTCGACAAACCAGTGAAGAGTTATATCGTAAACTAAAATTTCAACTCTTCTTCGTAGCATAAACTATGGACCACCGGCCGTATTTCATAACCTCGGGCAGACTTTTTTTTTGTCCCTGCGTGATAAAATATTGTTTATTAAATATTTTTCATCACGTATTAAACTTCAACGTAGACACATGCATAGTAACCATTTTGAGAAAAATGCTACCATTTTATGGCTGGAGACAAGTTAAGTGGGACCTTATCCATCATGATCAACACCATCCCAGTCATTACAAAGCTCAACCGTGATAATGAGTTGCCAGAAAATCATCTTTTATTCGCAATAAGTAAATTTGGCCAAGCCAAAGAGGATTCATCAAATCAAAGCTGTGTTAAGCAACCGTAAATCCTCTCGTGAATTAGTTTCGGCTAAATCGACTACTGGATAATGCAGATGGTCATCCTAAAGCATTCTTGGGCAGCATTGGAATTACCAATTATTTGAGAGAAAAAATATAAAAGACCTTTCTTTCATGCATTTTCGACACTGAAAGTCTGACATTGCCTACTAGCTGCTTATAACGACTTAAGAGAATTCACTTTATTCAGAAAAATAAATAAGCTTTTTCAGCTTTGATTTTGATCACTGTAAAGCTTACCTCAAAATATCACCCATTCCTTATCGCAGCAATAACATTTCCAACGAACGTGTTTTTTATTCAATAAAACTTAAGCTTTAAATTAATATGGAATCGACAGTACTAGACGTTGAGTTTATCTACCCAATGAATGTTATTACTATCTACCTAAATGAAGCTTTAAGGTGTATGCACCAGTCCAGCAAATAAATCCATCTTACTCTTTATATCTTGTATTTCCTCCACAAAAAATACTACTTCCGTGGGAAGTGTACAAGACCTTACTAAGTTGTACTCAAAGCTATTCACTCGTAATATTTAGTCGTCCTTTGCCTGATCCTCAATGCTAAAAAACCTCCAACACTTTATGTTTTAATGAACTCTGTTAATTAAAACCGTATTCCTCTTATCAGTCGACAAATCTCATCATTATGTATTATTCTGCTTCTGATTGATGAATGAATTTCAATAAAGGTAATGAAAGGTATCCTCTTCAACATGATTTTATTACAATAAACTATTTATAGCCTCTTTGTTAATTTACAGTATTATGCCTTGCATAAGGAAAACAAATTGTTAGTATAAGTATAGATTTTTGGCTCTTAGTTGAATTTAAAATGCATAAAATTTATTCAGGGATTTAAACCCTCAATTTAATTCCTTGCTAACCTCGATTGCCGATTGAATGCACAAATTACCATACATGGAAATCATTACAACACTGGCCTATTGTTTATCTCTATAGTCAATAATGCTGTACATCATTAAGCACAGTAAAAACTCAGAAAACTATCAGTGCATGCATAAATCCATTCAGTAGCTCGCTAAGGTTGTCTTTTAATCAACAACAATGAAGTTTTCAGTGCCATACCATAATGATCCACCATGCTAATCTTCCATCCACTGCTAAAGGTAAATATAAATGTTATACATTGTTACAAATACGACTAAAAGTCACCACTGATAATAGTCAAATAAAAGGATAATTCATCAACGTCTATTTCTGGTTTGTCCGTCAAGTTAATGTCATTTATTTATATTTAGCACAGCAAAGCTTTATCATCATTACCATCTTAAATAGTGATAAACATCAACTAACAGCAATACACAATGAACAAACCTTATGCATGATAGCCATTCATGCCAAAAAGCAATCACAAACTGCGGTAGTCACTACTGTTGACTGTTGAAAAAAATAACTCTAGATTTACCTTGACTTCCTAAAATTCAAAGGAACATAAATGACTAATATAACTTACAGGACTATTAAGATTATTGCGTCAACATTGTCACCGTCAGTCAATTGGCTTTGAAATAAAGTACACATTTTATTGCCAAAAATGTCAAGTGTCAGTCCCTACACCTAGAGACCTGCTTAATTTTAAATAAATAGTAATTATCTAAATGTAGAGAGGTAGGTTATACATAGTGTTTTGCAGCCGTGCATGACTAAAAAAAATGTCCAGAGAATCAATTTTCCTGAGGAGACAAAGTCGTCACTTCAGTCTTGTCCCCGTTATTACTGCTGCTTTCCGTTTGATTATTATCACTGAAATCAGTCTTGATCGCTTCGTCATTCTGAGATTGTATTTCTAAGGTCATGGGGATGGTGCAGTCTAGACTGGAATCCAGACCGTTGCCACACGGGACTTCGGTCGTCTGAGGTACTTCGTCTGAAAGGGATCCGCTCATAGCAGGAAGTTCAGTTGTTCCACTTGGATCATCCTCATTATTTGCTGGCTCGTCAAAAACAACTCTGTCTGTTGCTGAAGGACTTTCCACATATTCTACCGAGGGACCGGTTGTGACTGGAGTACCAAGGACTAGAAGACCACATTCTGAAAAAAATGCGACATTGTTGATGACATTAGTGGTAATTTATAGTAACTTTATTGCTACATAAAATTTAGCAAAATAAGCAGTACTAACCCAATAAAATTATTAAGTTTAAGGTTATCCAGGCGGACTTCATCGTAAAAGTTGATGCTTCAGACAAATGTAACTTAAACTCACTTGTTTCTTCAGACACAAAAAACTCTTGGAATAATAATGATAATACAACGTAGAGACAGATTTATTGACTGATAAATAAAGGATGAATCCTGGCCGGTGGATGAAGCTATAATAAAGTAAATTTCGAGATAGCATTGAATTTTTATCTACCAAGTACAATCTAATATAGCAAAGTTGAAGAACACAATTGTAAGAATGTACACATAGAAGGTAAGGTACATGCACAAGAACGAAGGGCTGAGGGAGGATGGGATGAAGTAAGGAAATGCTTGCAAATCGCTCATTTGCAAAACTTGCTACTTGTAACTTACTGACTTCTTAACTCGCTTGTAGTTACCTTCAACGAGAGGTTTAACTCTATTTAAATAGCTTGAGCTAACGACTAGCCTCCGTTGTTTTATCTGCTGATAACTAACTATCTGTTATCGTTCCATCGATGCCATGAGGTTACCTTATTAAATTTCATGAAAGGTTTGTTCCAATCAAGAAAGCTATGTACGTGTAGATAGTTAAGTTAGCAGTAATTGTTTTATGGTCTTAGGATTGTCTTAAAATGTATAATTATTTTGTTCAAGTCTAGAAACACTCGATACAATGAGTGACTACGGTAAAGTAGCACTGCATAATACTACTGTCTGTGACATTGGTGGCCTTTAACTTTTATACAGACAGGACAGAAATACATAAGCGAAAAAATTGCAGATTCTGATACAGCAGTTGATTATGGCCAAAGAAACATGCAAATGACTTCCATGTATTTCCAGAAATAAATTTGTGAGCATTAGTACATGTTTAAAATTTTGATTAGAGATGCAGAAAAAGTTGCAGGAAATGCCATGATGATACTTTATTTTGTAACAGAAAACATATTACATTTGTTCCCACACTCCATTCCTTTAATTTATTGTAATCCAATATTTAAATTGCTGAAATCTAGTAACTAAATTGGAATGAAATTATTACGAGATCCACATAATAATTCTTAAATAAATAACAATAAATAATTAACGCTTAAATAATTCTAGTCATAAAGATGAAAAAACCCGAGCGTGACGATGACTGACTATGACGAATGAATATGACAAACAAAACGAACATTATATATTGTGACACAAAGTAATTGATCATGAAATCCCATGACCAAAATCCAGACATTGTAATTCACTCCAAACTTAAAGTTAATATTTATTCACGACTTCTGAGAGCAAGAAGCATTACATTAGGTAAATTAAATTAAGCGAAAAATGTGCCAGTTTTTTTGTCAGAAAAAAATGAATGATTTGCTTTAATCAAGAACTAAATTGTTCATCAAGTGCGAAGTGTTGCAATTATGAGTAGGCAGAAGAGCTAGTCCGTGTCCTCAGTTTGTCAGTAGACGCCTGAGTTCCAGAAGTTGACGGCTTTGGAATATTCACAATCTCTGAATCGTACAGCTTCACGTCCTTCGTTTTTACTTTCCTCCACAGAAGCACGTCAAATAAACCTCCGAGTGTAAAAAGACCTGGAAATCAAAATTAAAGCAAAAACTTAATTGCTGATGCTGATTTGCTCCAATCATTTCACCGAAAATAAGAAATCGGCTTGGGTACATGTAAAATCGCATAGGAATGAGAAAGAGTCCAAATACTTAAACCAGAACTTTTTTGGGGATACCCTTTTATAATCTTTTCCTCATCGTAAAATTTGCTCAACACGGTAGTGCATTTAGTTAACTAACGGTCGGTCGGTAATATAATTTCCCATCCCAAATTGTAAGACTAATAAAACTAATGGACCAATTAATTTTCGTGGTATCGTTCGTTTCGTATATATACACCTATCTATACGTACAGGCAGCTATCCCTCAACCTCTTTACTTCTTAATACTTGCAAGCATTTTCCCGACCAAAAATCCACCCTATCTCCATCCAACCCTAAAGTCTGCTTTACTTTGGTTAATAACGTAACCCAGAAATCGCTAGCTGATGAGACCAAGCTCAAGTTCAAACTTTATAATATCCTACGAATGCAATCGCATCCCAAAAGACAAATTATATGAATCATGCAACTTTAAAAAACCCATGGAACTAGGTAGAAATTAGGTAGATCAGTGGCAAAAACAGAAAATCTAATAAACTTACTTTTGATTTTAATGTAACCACATTGGTTTCAAGCTCAAGTATCGATTTCAATTTACAGTTATGCTTGCAGTTTGCCAATAAAAAAATTTGGGTTTAGCTTTCATAAAAAAGCTCGGCATTGAAATTAGCATTACCTTGCTCAACTGGTCTTTCGTTTATAAGACGTACCCTGAGCGATAGCTATCTACAACACGACAAGCTAGTTTTACAAATCTACCATATCATCGGCTTCAAACAAATAATCGCAACGTGACTTTTAAAGATACGGCAACTTATTATATTTATCATGCTCTTTAGAGAATTTGAAATTGGGTAATCCACATGCAGTTCGATTCATTTAATGCATTCAACTCATCATCATTATCATCATCTTTATACTGCAGTGAACTGAAACATCGAGGCCAGTGCGTCACAACATAACAATTACATCAAGACCCTCAAGAGCATGTATAATTAAACTCCTCTTTAGCCCATCATTTTCCTTCTGAACCGTGTCTTAATAAGAAGGGATTCGTGATTCAGAGATCTCTTCTTTCATAAGTTGAGCTATATACTACTTTTCCGTAATAATGAATGGCAACGAGACTGACTGTTTAAGCTAAAGCCAAAAGTATACCTCAACATTTTTTTTAAGTAGAAGAAATGCAGTTGTGCTGTGCTTTGTATAACAATTGTTCAGCGAAAAGCATCTCATGTTTTTTTAGACTAGGGCAAGATCACTCAACAAGTTAATTAAGAAGGTAATGTTGCAGCGGCGAAATATGCAATGTAGGGAACAATCCCATTTAATTGCTCTTATCAATTTTCATTAAGTTGTAAGCGGAACGTGCTTCTATAATATCTATTGCACTTGCATAATTGACTTGAAATGCAACTCTTTTTTTTTAAAAAAAGACGTTGCATTAATTAATGAAAAGTTAATGAAATACCTGCTGCAGTAAGGTTGAAAATATGACGAAGGGATTTGTTACTGTACTGCCAGCAATTTCCTATCCGCCCTGAACAAGTTGTCTCCCATACATGGCATGCCGAGTCTAAAGATTGAAAGAGATGATTATGTAAATCAAAATTCAAGACATAAAACAATGAATTTGCTCAATTATAACGCTACCGAATAAAGTTCCGAATAAAATAGGGCCTGGAATTGTTGCGAAAACGCTGAGAAATAAAACAGAAAGTCCAATAACCAAGGTACGCCCTTCTGGAGCAACGGAGCTACAAATAAAAGTCAAAACACTATTAGTTTACAAAATTAAGTTCTTCAGATGTTGAAAATGTAAGAATGATACTGGTAAATTCAATTAAATGGTGTACAATAATATACCGATAAAAAATCAGCATTCGCCCAACAATTCCCGTACTGAGTAGAAACTGAGTTATAGCTGTTAAGACAAAAAATGACACATGCCCAGCATAACATCCCCCATGAGTTTGGCAAAATCCCTTTGTCAAAGTTGCATTTGGAGAGGCACAGGAACAATCCGTAAAAATCGTTGCATTCTCTTTAAACGATTCACATCCGGCATGACAAGGAGAGTAAAATAATATTCCATTTTCTTCATCACACACGGGAATTATAGGGCCCAATCTGCAGTCGCAGTCTATACTACAATTACTTAGCCTGTAATACGGCAGCCCTGACGTAGAAGAGGATTCTAAAGGCATATGTGTTATTGATTTGGTAAAAGGTGAGCTTATTTCTGGAATTGGAATAGGTGAGAAGGTCGAACTAGCATCAGAAGCCATTAAGCTGGACATCGTTGTAGTTATAAACGTGGAAGTTGTGGGAGAAAGCGTACTAGGTTTAGCAAGAGGGTGGCCAAAAGTTATATCCTGAATGTCACAACCAAATTGGGTAAAAACTAAAAATGCTAGGATTTGAACAACGGCAAGGATGACATTCCACAATGATACTCGCTCCGCATTTGGAGAATATTTTGAAATATATATTCCACTGATTAAAAGCCCTGCTGCTTGAAATACTACGCTGTAGCTTCCTATAAATTAATATTTGATTCCTTGGTGAAAGCTGAAATGAGCTATGAAATGAACTTTTGAGGAAACATTTATTCATACCAGTGAATACTGCTGCGGATGGGGAAGTTTCATGGAACATTACTTCAATATATTTGGGTAGAAATGTCCAATAACCTGTTCCAGCAAGGAGGTAGAATAAAGATGAAAATGTAATGAAGAGGTTGATTTTATTGCTCAAAGAGACTCGAAGCGTGGCAGGAATGTCTACATCATTAAAAAAAACCGATTTACAAATTCGGATCTGCTATTCAGAAGCCAGAAATTGAGTTTATATTGCTGTCAATAAAAGAGTCATAAAAATGTCTCGGTTAAGTTATAATTCCCAAAGTTTATTAATTTACTTGCTCCTGTAGGCACAATATTTGCTATTTTCAACTCAGCCGAGCTTAGAACCATAACAGAACCGGGTAAGACCATGAACCCGGGTCCTGTGTCAGTACTTAAGGACTTCTTACGAAGGACTTCTCTGGCCATTTGTCTTGGAAATAAACTAAAAAGCGCAGCGGTAACTGCCATCAAGCAGCCTAAGACGAGCCAGCCTATTGTATTATTAGATTTATGTTGTACTAAAATCACAATTGAAATCACTGCACCAAAGTAAAGCAATAACAACTCCAGTAATCATACCCATCCACCAGGCTCCCATCCATCGTGGATCATCAAACCCAATATTTGGAGTGGCAGTAGAGCTAATAAAAGTTCTTAGAAACAAAGATGCCGTAGCGTAGCCCAAGAAGGGACCGAAAAGACGAAGAGCCAGTGTAATTCCTAACATAAATCATTCTTTTTTATTAACTCTAAAACAAAATTCATCTCATGCATTTCCCCTTCATCGCTTTCTGCTAAGGTAATAAATCTCTAATTCAATTACCAAATAAAACAGGGACTTTATCAGGCATCACAACATCATCAGTGTAGGGTCCTCCTGATGATAAAAATAACATTGTTCCAGCTCCAGAGATGACTTGAGCTATGAAAAACATCGCTATCGGAATTGAGGATCCAGAATCTCCAGTAGAACACTTTTCCGTTTCGATTGATCCATTTCCTCCGTTGGGAAAAGTTTCTACATCTCTTAAGCAGAGTTCGACGTGACCTGCCACAGTTCCTGTTCATTATATGATAGAGTCATTATCACAGCAGAGAGCTATTTCTGACCGAAGAAGTTATCTGGCCATAAGATAAAATTCTTATATACCTTCGTCATAGGGAAAGTCAAAAACGTCATGAGACCCTCGCTCCCCTTCATTCTCTGCCATTATAGTTTCATTTAATTCTTCAACATCTCTAGGTAATCTTCCGGAAACATTAATATTGCTCCCATTCGTCCAGTCGTATTCAACGTTGTATACTTTTTTTGTAACGCTTAGAGCAAACTCTCCTGACCCGAACAAAAGATGAGGAGCTGTCTGATAAAAGCATGCCAGCGATAATAGAGAAACACCCGCAGTGATGAATTTCATCCGTTTACTCCGAATTCCATAGTATGATAAGAGCAATGACATAAGAATTTGGGCTAGCTCATTTCCAGCCATGATAGAACCTATACCAATTCACGAAGTGTAGAAACTTTGTCATAAATTTATATTTTATCATTTTACTAGAGAAATCGTCTTAATTTTATGCCACATTACAATACGCTGTAAGTTACCGGTGGTTTGTGAGCTCATTTTAAATCTTCGTTCAATTGTTGAAATGGTCGAAGTAAAATAGGCCCAAGTGGCTCCTTGAAGTATCCCCGTAAAGACAAATAAGCTCAAGAAAAGGTAAAGCTTCGAAAACTTTTGCAGCCATGGGGGTCTCCAGCGTCCGATACCACATCGGGTATCGATTTCCTCCAACATTCCCCTTGCTTCAGATTCATTATTCTCTTCAAATGGATTTTTCCCTACTTCTCTAGAAGTTTTGTCAAACACTGTGTCTTCTTCACTTATTTGACCAGGATCAACGTCTTGGGCTATGTCCATCCACATTTTTACACTTTGTTAAAACTACTATAATAATAATTAGCAAACTATTCTTAAATATATGGATGGGTAATAATAAAATAAAATTAATAGCCTACGTGTGAGGCTTTACGTAGAGATGGTATGGTTTAGAACATAAATAAAATTTGGCCTCATTTAACTAGCTTGACTTACCTTTGTTTCACTTGGTCCATTGGTGTATGAGAGCTTATCTCATCTCAGAGATATAAACATTACGATAAGGTGATGCAGAGCCTGGTTGTGGGTTCGTTTATCATAAGTTTACTCGGTAATAACATTTTTATGCATGGAACCTCAGAACGCATTACATTACGCTATACGTTCAAGGGATTTTCATACGATTTACGTTGACTCATATACCTTCTGTGATCTTGGTCTGGGGTATAATTAACGTCAACTTCGCACCTTACTTTTAGCTAATCTACCTTGCTATTCTATTTGAAATTATAATTTGTTTACATATGCATGATTCCATTCTTTCTAATACATACCTATCGAGATACCTGATGAAAGACATCATTCATAAAATTCATATTAAGGTCATTTTACAGTTTGTGAGAACTTTGAAATACATTCTCTTGCTAAAATGTTTTTATTTAAAGGTAAATTCAGCTAACGGCCCAAAAGTAGGTAGCAATAATTTAATAAGAAGGCACTCAAGAATAAAAATTGAGACATGATTATTCATTGTTCTGAAAGTTGTTCTGTTTTTATTTTTGAATACAAGTATTAATTATTTTGAAGCCGACATTAGTTAAATACATAAAAATACTCCTACGTTTATTTGTTAGGGGAGGAACTTTCTTTGGTTGTAGCATCAGGCTCAGACTCACTATATAAATCCAACTTTTTCACATAATAAAATACTAGACAATCCAGTAAACCGCCGATGAAAGTAAATGCTGCAAAAAACGAAATTCATAGTAGAAAGTGTTAGTTAGAAAAAAATTGCTTAAGAATTTTAGAACTAAAATCTTACATGCTGCCGTCAAATTGAATATGTATCTCAATTGCTCTCCATTGTATAGCATACAATTACCTCGTTTACCACAAGTCCCACCCCAAACGAGGCATACATTATCTAAAAGAAAGTAAAGTCTCGTCAAAATTGGGAAGTAAAATCATTTCTTTTTCAACCGGTAAAGCTGTATATGGACTTACCAATAATTCTTCCAAATAATATAGGACTGGGTAAAAATGCTAAGGCTGAAAGAAGCAAAATATTCAATCCAATAGACAAAGACCGCTCTTCAAGATCCACACATCTATAAATAATAATAATTAATATAATAACATTATAGCACTGATTTGTCAGGATTATCATTGCAAATCCAACCTGTAAGATATCAAAATATTTCCAATCCGACCCGTGGCATCTATAAACTTGATTAGTGCAGTTATGGCCAAAAATACCATGAAGATATTGGCACAACTCTCCGCGCAATTCCCTAGCGTTACTGTAGCATATGGATCTGGAATGCAACTGCAGTTTCCTATCGTCCCATTAGCATAAGTTGTGCATCCAGCATGACATGCGGAATAGAATACTGTGTTTTCCTCTTTATAACAGACTGGTAGGATTTTACTCGTTTTGCAATTACAATCCTGATTACAACTGGACGTAAGATTCCAAGTTCCATCAGTGTCTTGAGTACCAAACGAAATCTTCCCCACATTGCATCCAATCTGAGTAAAGGAGATTTTGACCAAGACGTACATCATTGCAGTGAAGACGTTCCATCCTGCTAATTTTCTTGCGCTGAAGCGAAATTTTGATATAAGGAATCCTGACAAAAGCATTCCAGTCGCTTGAGAAAATATTCCCACGACACCTAACGAAAATAACGCCATAGAACGAGTTAGCATTGATTAGGAAGAATTATATGAGATGAGCATTATAGTAGCATCCATCAAAGTAGCAAATAGGTCAAACTACATTGATAATTTATGCTCTTCATTCAGCCAGTCCCAAGAACCCACAACACTTTACTGATGAATGAATAAATAAGCATATAATGTCATTTTAAGTACAGTTTAGGAGAATCCATTAACCTGAGATGACAGACGCATTAGAGGCCGTTTGCATGAAGATTGTCTCCATATATTTGGGCATGTAGGTCCAATAGCCGATGCCAGAAAACAAGTAGAAAACACCAGCAAGGTTGTTAAACAAATTTATTTTGTTTTTCAGAAGGACCTTCACAGCTTTAGGAATTTCAGAAAGCTTAGGGACCTTGTCCGAGGAACTTGCCTCGCTATTGTAGGATGTAGCATTTTTCCTTCGGAGAGTTCTTGGAAATAGAGCAATGAAGAAAGATGCAACTCCCATAAGTGTTCCAAAAATTACCCATCCTGTTGAAATGAATATAAAAATTAGCATTAAGTGGAAGAAATGTGTAATTCGTGGATTTTATAATACATGCATGTTACATGCCATACATTGTTGCTATTTCGAGTCATTATAATATACAAATTGTTGAACTTGCCTAACCACCATGCTCCAATCCAACGAGGATCCTCTGGCTTAATCAATGGTGTGAGGAGAGGATTCACATAAAGCTTCAGAGCTCCAGATGCAATTAAAAATCCCAAGGTTGGACCAACCAGTCTCAAACTTGATGTAATGCCTAAAAAGAACAAAAAATAAGTGGAATAAAATTTCAGGACGAGCTGCACAGTAAATGTACAAAGCACGTCAATCATCGTATCATAAAGAAGAATATATGTATGTCCGTGTTTTCCGTACACCCCAGCACGCTTCATGACGTGCCATAAAACATACATGTATGAACCGATTATGATAAAATGTCCTGGCCAATACTTTCTGCTTTTATTGATGAAAATATACAATAGTAAATAGTATAATAGTTTCCAAATGATTAGCTTAGCTTTAGCTTACCAAAAATGATAGGCATGTTTGTTCTTTTTGTATTGTCATCTAGATACGGTCCTCCTAAAGTAAAAAAGAGAAGCACGCCAATTCCAGCGACGAATTGAGACAGGAAGATCAATGCCAAAGGGGCTAGTGTCGGTTCCCCGGTGCTGCAAGTGTCAATATTACCAACACTTGACCGGTCACAGAGATTAACCTTTCCGAACTTAACTTGCTTGCCTAAAATACATACCAATAAATATTATATCAAATCTCCAGTCTAAAACTCCATAAAAATGAGTAAACGCTACCAAAAAAGGACGCATTTTTTGAGAATTCGGAACCGTGCACATTAGAACTGAACTCTTCCGTTAAAGATAAAGCATCCTCCCCAGATCCGTAAATGAAATGTGGCGAAGCAAGAACAAAGCATGACATCGCACTGAATAAAACGCCTACAGCAATCCACCTAGGCCTGTGACCTTTTCCTCCGTAATGGGACAAAACTAGAGAGAAGATGATCTAAACAGTTTTATAAATATTAAGCATATGCAGAAAATGGCCAAAAATACCAAGGTTATGCTAAAAAAAGCTTCAGCTAACCTGACTGATCTCATTTCCGGTCATTACGATTCCTAGAAAAAGGATACATATTCTCGTTATCATTTAGAACTTTTTTCTCTAGCTCATTTACGTTAAATAGCTACTAAAATTTAATAAGTAACCTGCTGTTTGCGAGCTAATCTTAAAGCGTTTTTCAAGAGTTGATATCGTTCCTGTAAAGTATGACCAGGTCATTCCTTGAATGACTCCCAAAAGGGCGAAAACTACCATGAAGGATCTCTTTGTTGCAAATTTTTGAGCCCAATCCGGGCTAAAGCATCCCAAACCGCATCGAAGGGTATCCTGCTCTTCATTATCGTCTAATTCAAGGTCTTTCCCACTGTTAAAGCTGGGGATGTTAGAATTATTTGCATTATTATCAATATTTGGTCCTTTGCCCTTCTCATTTTGGGCCAAGTAGTTCACAACATCCGGGCCCGACCTAAGATTCTCTTTCATTTCATATTCGAAAGCTTTGTTATCCTCTCCGCTACAACATAAAAATCATCGCTAGTCTATTACTTGAAAATTATTTTATGTTGAGATGTAATTAAGATCATTTTTAAATCCCAATCCTTTTACACTTACCGTTCCATTTTAAATATATATCACAGATAATAAAACTCTTTGGTATAAAAGTAGACAATTCTTGTCCTATAAAATAAGCATGGGAACAGTGTTCACTCAAAATTCCACGTTGTAAAATCCAGAGGTATGAAAGTTTGGCTATCCAGTAGCAGTACCAATCACTTTATTCAATTATCACTTTCAAACTATACTTACTTGATATGCTTAGAAATAGCCATTACTTTTCGTCGCAATTAAATAACTTCTAATCAATGAGACAAATACGTGCATACCAATAAAACCTCTGATTCTTTCTCCCAAACTAAGTCGAATTAAAGTTATTTTAATTTTTTTTCATACGCACACAAAGAGACACTCAAACTTACAAATCGAAAAATAATAGATGATGACTAGTCGAATAAATCCTAAGCTAATTGCAGGGGGTGTTTCATGATAATACAATATTTATTATTAAAAAATCACAATTTTTTTCAACGAAGCTAAAGTTGATTGGAGAAATACCATGAGCCAGGATACGTGAAGCTTTAAAGGACAAAGTTTTAGTAGTAAGTAGTAGTAGTAGTGCCAAAATTTACGAATGCTGTGTGACGACCCTTTACCTGCCTCAGCGCTTCAGTTGTTGAGTTGTAGTTTTAGTTCGAATTGTTGTACTAGCTAGAGTATACTGCTATTGCTTACGTAAATGGAATGAACGACTTAGCTAAGGGAATTTGGCCAAGCTATCTACATGAAAGACATCATCAACATGTACCTGACTGGCTGAAACTGAATGCATAATTACTATAATGAATTGCAGAAAAAACAGGTGCATATATTCTATGATTTCTGCAAACAAGATAGTTACGTTAGTTTCCTATAATTTAGTCGGAGCTCTATTCATTCTATTCAATAGATTCTTGGTATTCAACAATTTTTTTGTCACAGGCAACCAAGGAGAGGTGAGGGATTAGGATGTAGAGATGTTATGCATTTCTTCTTATAAACAAAACGAATGAGCATTATATTATAAAACTTTTGCATGAATATTATTCGTGAATTTTTGCATTCAAGAATAAATAGCATTGCACTGATAGAGTAAATATATCTGGTAGACTTTTAGTAGCTATCCCAGTCCACCTGCTTTTGAAATTGAACTACCTGTTGTTTTGCTGCTTTATAGTTGGTTTATACTGCTTTAAAACTAAACTTAGACCTAGGGAAAGCGTCGATTTGATGGAACTTTTCCTCATGGCATGTCATATTTGAATAGGTTGCAATCAATCATCATATCTACACAGAATCATTGTGTACAGAAGGTATACCGTTCATTTAAACAGTAGTTTACAGCACAAATATTGAATACGAAGGACTCGAATTTAGACTATTTATAAAGCTAAGCTAACTAATATTTCCAGTGCATTACATGTTGCATGGGACAATGAAACGAGATTAATAGATGACCCTTACCTTTTTAGTTTTTCAGAGAGCTAGTAGCTAGCAATTGTTAGCAGGAGGATTTTCATTGTTGTTGTCGTTTATTATTTCTCAGTAAAGTTTGCCCGGTGTGCTCGTACTTGCTATGTTTAAATTCGACGAGGAGGATGTATGATTATATAAAGAACAGGTAGACAGTTTCAGCATGAGTTACGCAACGAAATTGGTAGGTTTTGTTTTAATTCTTATTTTTCTGTTAGTGGAAATATATTTAGAAACTAACTGACCTACCCTTGACACTGTACATATAGTACAATGAAATTAGGTTATATTACTATGAAATTGACAGCTTTGCTCTTGATTTAAGAAATAATGAAAGAATCAAGGTATGATAGTGGGTTTTTTTATACGATCTGTGAAAGGCTTTGTTAAATTTTATTAAATGCATTTGATGGCAAGATACAAATTAAACCACTGTGTTTCATCATTATAAAATTAGGCAGCACTGCGTGCAAGCTTATGGAATGTTTCACAATTTATTAATAGCAGTATTAGAAAACATTTTATTTAAAAAATCTGACTCAATTAGTTGTATAGTCTGTGTTTTCAAATACTGCACATATTAAAGCTTAAGTATGACTACAGCAAGCAACCTTAGCACGGATAGTTAAGAATAATAGAGATGAATTAAACAAATTCTATTTATAATCTGGAGAAAGTCCACCGTCACCGTTTACATTAGACAAATAATCTTACATGCTGTGTGCATCTTTACTACTTGCATATTTTGAGTGCATGGTTCAACTTCATTGTCCTACTAAAAATAATAATGCATGTGCATCCATTCCACCGGATTACTATTACTATTACTATTGTATTAAAGATTTTGAGTCATAGACAAAGCATTCTATCCTTTCTGTATTTACCTGCTAAATTATGTGCGGTATATCATTGCTTATTTTCACCTACACGCCGCAGCAGGTGCAAATTGCTTTTTGGGCTAATAAACAATTCACAACACTGTTTATTGTACACACTTCTCTTTTGTCAATGTCCAGACTATTTCGAAGGGTTTATTTAATGTTCACAGCCATAGTACTCGTGGTAGTAACCAATTAAGTATTCCAAATGTTAGGCGAAATCACTACGGTACATGTTCGTTAGTATACAAGACTTTTTTTTGTTATGGAACGCATAACCTGCAGAAATTAATACTTGTCCTTCACTAGTGTATTTAAACAAAAGTTGAAAACCCATATTTTATCTTCATAATTGCATAATCTTAATCTTAATTATCTAATAACATTTCGAAGAGTTAAGTGCTTTATCTTATTAATATCAGTAATCATAATCATATCATTCGTCAAAAGTATAAACATATAAATATTGATAATTCTATTCTTATGGTGCCATTTGTTTTTACCAATGACGAATTAATTGTATTTAATGCCAATTACCCAATGACTGTTCAGCGTGAACTTCTACTATAACATTAAGATTCACTTCATTTTTGTATTCTCATGGCGTAACTACAAGTGGAAAGCTTTCTTGAAATGAATGAATGAATAAATAAATAAATAAACATTAGCTTCTAAGTTCTAGGAAAAAGAGTTAAGGAAGTTCAACTATAGAAACTAGGCATGTTTATTTTTAGGTATGCAAATACAATGCAATCGGCATGCTTAACCTTTTACATTTAATGACCGAGAGTTTTATATGGAGTAACAGTTAATTTAGTAAACAACAAAAGTCAACTAAAACCAGTTAACTGTTTCTCGTCTCGCTCGGTCAATAATATTTTACATATTGGGCTTTTTAATTCCACTTCACGGTGGACGAAAAGTTGATGCAATCAAACGCGAAATAGGTAGGGCGTATTGTTCGAAACTTTTCCTTCTCTACTATCTTTCCACTAAACCTTCATCCTTTACCCATTTTATAACCATAAAAATGCAGAGCAATGCAAAATTATTAAATTTTCTGTATATTCCTGCATAGTAAGAATATTATTAAATTAAATGGCTATTAAAATTATTGCTATTAAAATTTCGATTGAATTAAAGTGAGCTTAAAAGCAGGATTAAATGTACTTCGGAGTACATCTTGTTCCATATGTTTTAATTATAAATGGTCAATAATTTAATTTAATCAGTTAAATCTTTGACACACTCTTGGCGAGGTTGCTGTATGCTTTTCCTCTAGCTTTACTAATTCATCTTCATCGTCATCTAAAATACTTTCGTCAGTATTTCCAAAACATTCTATAAATAAATGTATCCTCTTTTCCACCTACACATCCGAATTTCCGAATATTGGTTGCAGTTCCAATATTAGTTTCGGGTTTAAACAAATGTATATATTTAAAATATAAGTATCACGAGAAGATAAAAATCCGTCAGAATATATCAGAATCATAAGTTTTAATACCAGTAGGATGTTATCTCCATTAAAGGCCATTTTTGGGGGCCGCATTCCTTTCTACCTACCCTAAGCATGCATTTTCT